>JAGDQP010005913.1:56878-70184 GCA_022664845.1 Lepisma saccharinum | reverse complement strand
ATTATCTATTTGGCTTTCTCGAGATAATTATAGGGTACGCAGTTCATTCCTCGAGGGCTGGTTCTCTTTGGAGCTCCCCCACCTCCAAAATGGTCTAAAAAGTACCAAGTACCTACTTGGCTGAATGTAGGTTAAACCAAAAAGTGGAGGCAGTTGGATGAACGCTGTATCTCCTATTTTTACAGTGTATGGTCAGGGGCGCGACTAGGCCCAGCGGAGCCCCGGGGCAAAGATTTGTCAGCGGGCCCCCCAGTACCATGAAAATGTAGGTAATATAATTACCTTGTTTTGTTTTTTTATTTGACATATAAATAACAATAATGTGCAGGAGGTACATGAGCAGTACCTTTTTGAGGTATATAGGTTCATAGTAGTACACCATTACATTTCATAGGTTTAATTGTATTTAATTTTAAGTTGTGCATTCTTTTCTAAATTGTATTTTTATAACCAGGCGGAAGAAAGGGATATAAGCCTTAGTCCTGGGAAATTAATATAAATAAATAAATAAACTACTGCTATAAATTTTAAGTTATCCAAATTGATTAAACGTTTCGAGCAGGATGAAATAACATTTTGTAGAAGTTTTCAGTTTTTATTTGAAGTTTTAATGAATAACACAATCTTATACCTTCTTTGAAAATAATAAACTTCCCCCTCTAACATAAAAAAATAATGTGCATAATGTTAAAGCTACAATTGAAACATTCGGAATCAATTTAAAATTACAACTGTTTTTCAGTCTGTGCAATATATTAAGTATTATCATCCATAACATAAACATCTACAAAAGAAAGTATTGTACCTATATCATTGAACAATAATTGACAATAAAGAAGGCTGAATGAAAAAGAAAACATAATGGTAATGATAAATTGCCACGTAATACACTACCAGTAGCGTACCACTACCACGTTTCATTTATTTTATTTTCTCATTTTCCCAAAAAATACTTTTTCTGACGGACTCAATTTCGCATTTACGTTTTCCGTATATTCACGACAGAGCCGACGGTGCCCCCACCCTAGTTACACCCCTGCCTATGGTGAATACATTTGACAGAACTCTCGCGAATTTACTGCGTGGTAACCAAAGAGTCGTTGGTACGATTCCCAATGAGACCTTATTGAATCATCTCATAAATTCCACTTACACAGACGAGTTAGAGTAAGAAACCTTGATTTACAATCAGAATCAACCAACCAGTCCATAAATTAAAGTGGAATATCATGAAATTTTGACGACAAGTAAACAAGGACTGAAAAAAAAAACTTCCGGATACTCTCTGTCATGCTTCCATTATAAAGACTGACGTTCTAAAATAAATAATAATCATTTAATTCTTACAGGCATTCCGGAGAAAATTGTCTTATGTAGCCTATTAATGTATCCCTACTCTTTCCCTGTGTCAAGAACAAATATAGTATGTAATAGAAATCGTCTCAGAAGTCGTCTAGGGTGACTGAAGAATAGAAATGCCACAAAATACTCGAAAGTATTATCATTTCGACATTTTATATTTCGATATTTCGGAAAGATAGACCACCAAAGGGCGTGACCCACATCCACCCCCCAAAAATAATAATCTTATTTTCAAATGTAACCATTATTGCTCTCTGCGTGTTGCAAATCGTTCCCCCTCAACAAAACGGCCATAGCTCAGTTGGTAAAAAGCGTTGTCTCCACACTCGGCAGTACGTGGGTTCGATATCAGCGGGCCAATCATCCTGGCTGAGGTTTTCCCTTAGTTACACCAGGCAAATGCTAGATGTGCCTGGACCAATTTCTCCCGCATCCTGACTTGGTCCATGGATGACTAAGGGCATAAGTAAATTCGAATTGAATTCGTTTCCCTCTGTATGTTGAACTGAATGAAATAACTTTGGCTTATGTTATAAGGACGTAAGCACCTTCATCTGTGAAATTAAGAAAATGTGGGTCACGTCTTTAAACCTTGGAACCGATGATTTGAGCTTATTTTTTTACAGTGTGTATATATCACTGATATTGCTAAAAGAAAATTACTCTCTTGAAAATCACCCATCCTCACAAACAAACTTTCCACTACGAAGAAAAATATAATAATTCGTTTGTCTCCATAAAACACGGGAACAAAAGTAAAGAAGAAAAGATATCAAACATAATTAAGAGATTGTTCCGTGAAGCACAAAATTAACCTGGAGATGAATCTCCATCGCATTAACAGTGATGATAAGCTAAGCAAAGGAAAGAGTCAAAAAGGATTAAAATGCTCTCTATTCTTCAGGGAAAACCATATCATTCATTATTCATGCCAACAAGAATGAAAAGAAAAAAAAGCAACTTGATGCTATCAGTCCTGACAGTTCTTTGATACTCTGTTACCCACTTTGAACCGTTCTTTTTTTTCTCTCCCCTGTTTATTATTATTATTATTGCAAAAGGCCACGACGAGCATCTAAGAGTTTTTTTTACAGTTCCTTCTTTGTTAAGAAGTAGAGAAAGGTCTCGAAACCTTGACTCTCTTTGTCGTAGACTCAACAATGTAAGAGAAAAAAAATATCCAAAGATCTTTCATCATCCATCCGTGTTAAGAAAATGATATGCATTTTCATACGATCTTACAAGTTGAAGTCTCAAAGACTCAAGAGAGACAGAGCTTGAAGAGAGTAGCTTTTTTTGAAGTGTCTTAAGTAGTATGAGTCACGGGCTCTTGGGAATAGAACGAAAAGAGATCCTGCTATCTTCCTTCGCTGTTAGGTCAAGGAGAAACTGAGATAGACTTCTTGGATTCTGATTTTTTTCCTGCGATATGACTGAGAGTTTGGAGAAGTAACCTCTTCTTTTAAACTTCCCTTATTCTAAGAATGAAGAAAATGGTGACTCTTTTCCTGAATTTAGCGGGAATCTTCTTTTAGTTTCATACATCAATAACAATGTTTATACCAGTAATTTAGTCTGTCAGAGAGAGAAATTAAGTTACTGGTCAAGCTGAAAATATTAGGTGTTTTCGAAGGAAGCTTGTTTGCTTATCGTGATGTTTTCTTTTGCTGTTTCTGGTTACAGATCTAAACCTGGAAATGCTATGCTGTTAATAATAATATTCTCTTGTGATAAAAATAAGAATGAATAATATAAAGGTGTATAATTAAGAGTTGTAAATACAATAAGATACATAGGTTAGTATTTAGATACCTCTCCGAAATCTGTAAATGTATTAAATAGCTCTTATTTATTGTCTACAATAAGGTTTAAGGTAAAAATTAGAGAAAAACACACATGTTTCATCCGGCCTGAGCCTTAGATGCCTACAGGTCATACATAAAATTCAATTCAAACGTATGTTTAATTGTAGTGGAGACAACTACATGATAATAGAACTAGGCATCCTCTCCACAGAACTACAGGTGCCTGTTGCAACTATAATGTTGCAACACTTCTTTCTTGCAAAATATCCGGATTTCCCACCGTTTTCGTTTAATGTCGATTAGTACACTTTATAGTGAAACTTTCAGGAGTGTACAGGCACTTCAGTAATGAGCAGACTAATAATGCCTATGGCCAGTAAGTTTTCATTTTTTTTTTTTTTACTTAAGTATTCATTCCCTTTTATTACTTTAACAGTTAAGTTTTGATGTAACGAAGATATGGGACTTCCCCGCATCGAGACGGATCATTTTACCTTAAAACGTAGGAGCATAACCTCAGTGTTGTATCGAGACACTTTCTGAACTGTACCCATGGTATTTTGATTAGATGGGGAAAACCACATTTTTTAAAACGGAAAACCGGTTGTACATAAAAAAAAAACACAATTAGCCTTTCGTTCAAAAGTCGGTTTCATTTTTCTTCTTCTTAAAACCTGTGACTGTTTTTTCTGTTCATGTATTTGGTGTTTTTACTCAAGACTATTAGTATTTCATAAAATCAAGTTTACGATTGTCTTTAGTAAAGCAGCTTGTTGATTTTTCTTTTAAAACAGAAATTTAAAATCAATAACAATAGAAAAATATTGCACTTAATTAGAAATGGATTTAGGCAATATCTTCAAAGGACATCAAAGTTGACGAGGAAGCCAAAGTTCGGAATTTAAGCACCATGCGATTGTTATTATTATTATTATAAATAAACATCGTTAACATTAGGATTTTTTTTTCTGAATAATTTTCTCATTATGAACTAGTTCATATATGAATCGTGAAAATTATTTTCTATGATTTACATAAACCGATTAACACACGAACGGTTGCGTTTAATGCTGGCATTATTGATATTTTCCACGAAGGAAAAAGATAAAGGGAAAAAATCTCAGCCTCCTTGGTTCAGTGGATACGATTGCTGACTTTGAAGATGTCTAGGGCATGCGGCACGTGTTCGAGTCCAGCTCACATAATCCATATAGAGAATGTTTCAGACCCGCTGACCGAATACCGGGATGATATCAGCAATGAAGGGTCTGGTCGCTTCACCTTCACCATTCCTATTTCTGGAAGAGAGCTCGCCGACGAAAATAATACTTCTAAGTCGAAAAGGGTTAGGCCGTTGCTCACTGTCACCCATAATCATAAATTAAGTAAAAATAATACCGGATATCGAAACTTCCACTGAACGTGCTTACCGCATATTTCACACACAATTAGAAACAGACGGTAACGTACAATATGGGAAATAATAACTTTCGCAGTAATGATAGATACTGCAGCAACAATGAGATTAAGATAAAAGCTCTAATATTTGGATTGTTGGAGCAATGTAGTAATTATCGATATGGATTAAGATTGATGGACAGGGACGGTTTATCAGCAAATCAGCAATTTCTTTTTTTCTTCATTATCATTTATTACACGTTGTTTTATCGAAAATTTGTTCACCAAAATAAAATATAGAAGTATTAAAATAGAGCCTTCTAAATACATATTTATCTTATCGTTTTCTCTATAAAATTATAATTTATGAGTTTGTGATATTGATAGTTTGCACTATCACCTTATCTTCCTACATAAAAGAAAATTTATTTCGGACATAAGAATCAAATCCTTCCTTGTATAGAGATAAAATGGGAAACATGAAAAAAAAAAAAAGTTATAATAAGCGATCTTCAACATTTTAAAAATATTATAAAATTATATGAAACATAGATGTCACTTGTTTTGAGCGTGGTAAGTGTGCGACTCGAGAAGCTACAGCATGAAAAATGAAAACGCAAGGAATAGCGCATCCGCAGGTTAAGGAAAAAGGAGGATAATAGAAAAAAACAACGAATGTAGTCATGAATTATGTAGATCACATATCATATTATAACAAAAGAAAAGTGAAAGAATAGGAAAAATCAATTTCTGACGTATAGTCCGTTATTACTTTCCCTCCACGATTAAAAAAAAGTTTTTACGGCGAAAAAAAGAGGATGACGAATCTTGATGTAACGGTACTTCTCAATTTATCACTATTTTCGAACTTTAATGTTATTAAAATGCTCTAATTCACTTTGCATTACTTGTACAGTACAACTCCTCCGAGGTTTCTGGACAGATTTTCGTAAATCTTCCACAGTGATAGTCCTACACAAGGTTAAAAGGTTTCTGATAAGCGATCAGTAATGTCATCCTCTAGATACAGGTGTTCGAACTTGAAACCTCAAATTGACTCCTTACAACGTTAAGTAAAATGAATATATATTCAACATCTCGGAAGACACAATAAAGTAAAATTTCCTTTCTGATAGTTTCCTTTTTGATCAGTACAAAGGATATTAGAAGCTACAATATTTTGTCATTGGATATTCAGTGTTTCCAACCTATTATACAATTCAATTTTTCCTAAAGGCCGTCCGTCGGTCTATCAATTCAATCCGTCGATCTACTAGCTACTTGGTATCCACTATTAATGATGAACAAAATACGTCAAGCACAGAAGGCAGTATTGCAAACTAGGTTTAAACGTTGAAAATGTCGATTTCCAACGTTTAACATGGTACAGTATTCACGGTTTGTAACATTGTATTGTATGCTTAACATATATCGTTTTATCATTAGGGGTTACAAATGCCCGATGCAGTGCCAGTTGGAAAAAATAGTCTATACAAAGTTGGCAACACTTTTTGCTTCTTGTCTGAGAATATGGAATAGGCAAATATCCAATTGTGGTACATTAATCTACTTTTAAAAAAATGCAGTAAAATTTCAACTCGCTCCACTCAATTTTGAAGACATCACAAAGGATTAAGCTTACAACATAAAAACGAAAGGAGCTATAATTCATACAAAATATCATAAAAGGGTATTCTAAATGAAATAAAGATATGACTAGAAGAGTAACGAGAAGAAGAGAACAAAATCCATAATCTTAAAATATCCATTTAAACCTTAACATGTGACACATATCCATTTGCATGTATGGATCAATCAATGAGTTTTGAACTTCTTCCACTCTAGCACAAGTCCATTCAATTGGAAATTATTAAACAGACGCGTGACAATGGAGCACTGGACACTAGGAGAAAATCAATAGAGAAATCTTCTGCTTAAATACAGGTAAAGGACGATAAGCAAGCGATCCTTTCACGTCGTAAACTAAATAATTAATAAGGCATCAAAAGCTTTGCTTAGTTTCTGATCTTCGAGCATACATTCAATTTTATAATCGATTCTTCCCTATTTAAGTAGCTATCCTTTTAGGTGAATGTATATTTGTGAACATTTCGCAATTCATTCCTCCCTTTGCTTAGCGTACAGCTAGATTCGTAGAAAAATGGCGAAGGGAAAATTTCCGTAATCCGACAAGTTGCACAGCACCGCAATAGGGAACCAATATTTGATACAGATTTGATATTAAGCTTCGTTATTAGTTATTATTACTATGCTTGCAAGGTATATTGTTGGTTCGGTATTTAGACATTATGGTAATTTCAGATTCAGAAGAGTGTCCCCGATATATTAGTGTTCCCATTGGTCACTTTGAACTTAAGGTTTGATCTGCTGTCGGTGGCACTAAACATGGCGGTTTGAAATCCACGCGGCCTTAAGATCAGAGCTGAAACGGGTCACTGGGTCAAGTTCTGGACCGGGTCTAGGCTTCAAACTCGATCTGACCTGGTGACCCAATTTAAGCCCGGGAACCCGGAGGACAAAGCAGTTTTAAATTATTTCCTTGCCTTTGAACAATGGTTCTTTCCGGAATGATCAGGACCGGAGATGTTACCCCCAGAGTACGAGAAATACGACTCCGAAATTCCCAGTTAATGATATTTTGCAGACCGGGTCACCATAATGACCCGGTTTCAGCTCTGCTTAAGACTTCTTCTGTATCTGATGAAAGGCAATGTATCCGGAGTCCCATGGTTAAACGGTTACAGACGGGAGTTCGGATTTGCACGGACAGGAAAGAGCAGGTTCGCATCTTTTTCTTGGCTGTCTGCCTCCTGACCAGGATTATTTATGGTTTCCTTCAGTTTCACCCTGATCGCTTCCTGTCCCATTCTTACCGTAGAAGTGAGAAGACGCCCATCAGACATGTGAAACGCTTATAGGCCGCAATTGTCTGTCCAGCCCATAGAAAAATGTAACTAAAAACACCACACGCATCGCAATTAGACACTCATTGAACTGTCTATCCAACCCATAGAAAAATGTAGCCAAAAACACCACACACATCACAGCTAGACACTCAATGAACTGTCCGTCCAGTCCATAGAAAGAAGTAGCCAAAAACACCACACGTATCACAACTAGAGACACCTATTACAGTTTCTGAATATAACGGTAAACTTTAATAAGCTAAATATTTTATAAGGTCTCTAGAATCAGTTACAAACTTCCCTTCTCATTAGAAAAAAAAGTATCTTTTTTTAAGAATATGTTTCTTTATGGTTGGTGAAAGGTTACTTGTTACAGACCACATCTCACACTAGTGAAACCAACTGCAAATACAAGTAGTCTTTTTCTCTAATGTTAGAATAACCTACTCGTATTGAAGGATATATTGACATTTGCATAGAGCCATAAAAATCGTAAACACGAAGCTAATACGGCAAACACCGACAGTTACACGAGACTACTTGAAAGGCATAGAAGGCTGGTGCTAACAAGAAATGAATACAGAATGCAATAAAGAACCCGCCTTCAGCTATACAAGTTCAAAAGGATTACGAAAAAAACTTTGGACAACAGCTAGAGAGAAAAAAAAAAAAACGTTTATGTGCATAACTGGAAAACTGATGTTGGAAATACTTTCTTAAATTAACTTGCTTAACATCGCTTTTAAGTTAATACATCGTGATGAAATACTTTTCCTATTTAATATTTTGTAATAACATACTTGAATCTTTCTCAGATCAGAGGTTAATGGTTTTTCTATAAATTACTAGCTGATATAAATATGTGGAAGTTCGCGCTATTTCATTCAAGGGCCTTGATCACAAGGAAGAAAACAAGTCAATACCAGGTGTGTAAATATGAAACCGGAATTTGTGCATAGACGGCGTTAGCTGCCACTGTGGTTACCGTAAAACTGCGTCCTTGGCGCCACTTGCTTGTTTTGACTGCTGATAATGATTTGAAACTCACAACCAGACAAGTTTCATGTCATAGTGTAGTGTTTAAAAGCGTTGAACATGGCGCAATTTGTACCTACAAACTACGATGTACGGACAGCATTGATGTTTTGTTACCATGTGAAGAAAACTGCTGCAGAATCGCATCGCATGCTTGTCGAAGCTTACGGCGATCATGCTCTTGGTAAGTCACAGTTGCTATGCGTGGTTTACAAAATTTAAAAGTGGCGATTTTGAAGTGAGAAACGAAGAACGTGGAAGACCACCGAAAAAGTTTGCAGACAGCGAATTGCAAGCTTTGTTGGATGAAGATGACGCTAAGACTCAACAACAACTCACGGATCAATTAAATGTGACACGAGAAGCAGTTTCCATACGTTTAAAAGCCATGGGCAAGATTCAGAAGGTGGGAAAATGGGTTCCACATGTTGACTGAACGACAGCAGGAAAACCGAAAAACCACTTGCGACATTCTGCTCGCCTGGTACAAAAGGAAATTATTTCTCCATCGAATTGTGACTGGTGACGAAAAGTGGATCTATTTCGAGAATAATAAGCGTAAAAGATCATGGGTAATTCCAGGAGAACCGGCGACATCGACTGCAAGACCAAATCGCTATGGACGGAAGACAATGCTTTGTGTTTGGTGGGATCAGAAAGGAGTAATCTATTATGAACTGAAACCTGGCGAAACCGTTAATACCCAACGTTACCGACAACAAATGGTCGATTTTCATCAAGCTTTGCGTGAAAAACGACCAGAATATGACCCAAGACAACATAAAGTGAATGTGCTTCACGATCATGCACCCTCCCACACAGCAAAACCGGTCAAGGAAACGATTGCGACGTTTGGCTGGGATCCTTCCGCATGCGGTTTACTCACCGACACGCACTTGCTGACCAGCGCTTCACATCTTACGAAAATGTACGAAAATGGCTTGATGACTGGTTTGCAGCACAAGAGGTACAGTTTTTTTAGTCTGGCATCCACACATTATCTGCCCCAATTACTGTGACTCCAGTCAAGAAATTGGACTACCATATTTAGAATAAAACGAAGCTTTCATTTAACATCTCAGTTTCAAACTACAAATCTCAGCGGATGCTTATTTTACCAGCCACCTGCAGAAATCAGGTTGTGAACTGGCCCACTTTGCACGAATTTTTCGAAAAAAAAAAAAAGCGTGGTAATCCCAGAGCGCAAGGTCCGTGTTATACATCGGGTATGATAACCGCTGAATCTATTGGAAATTTTGGGAGTTTTGTTGTTGTTGTTACAACTATGGACACATGGTTTACTGTTGCCCATTTCAAGTAGAATTTCTCCTTCCGCCAATCGATGCTGAGCATTTTGGCACGAAACAATATGGAGTCACTGTACTTGATCTCCGTAGAGTTGATGGTTTATAGCCAAGCTTTCAGACACTGATTCCCAAAGCACTGACCCTCGTCATTCCCCAAATGCAAAAGATAATTTATTTTTCAAACAGTTCTCTCTGGATCATGCTTAAGGTCTTTACTTACGTTGGTGCATCGCGGGAACATAAACTTATCATCCTCAGCAACTATTTAATGATAATATCATATGCCAGGTAGATTAACCAACAACTGAGGGGGGCAGTGCAAAAGAGAGCTATCCCACAAAGTCAATAAGATCGTGATTACCAATTGGTTGCATTCGTGTGACATTTGTCTGCAATCTGCTAATCACTGATGGTTGTTCGGGATGGCCTCTAGAGCTCCCGGGGTTCATCCGACAACAGTTTTCATCAGATTGCAAACAAATGCGAAACGAATGAAGTAATTTATGATCATGGCTTTACTTTCTTTGTGGGATAGCTTCCTCTTGTACGGAAACCCTGAACTATCGACACCGTGTGACTCTCTTCCGAGGATGTTCTCGTGTCAGGTGGTTGCGGTGCTATTTTAGAGTGTCTGGATGTGAGCATGTAAATGGCGAACTATTATACTGGACGGTTATTGTGGGATTACCGTGAACAGACCTTGCTACTGCTGGTCGATGGTCGCTGGTGCCTTTAGATTTCAATGGATAAAACTTCACTGCTTACACAAAAACCTCCTTGGTTGCAGCATCAGTAACACTAAGCTTTTATAACTAGTACAGTGTAATTCGCTTATAGCGACACCTCGCCTATAGCGTCATGTTTTCTGTAGTACCGACAGATTCCTCATAAGGAATGAGTTTTTTTAACCTCGCTTAAAGAGACAAACATATAACGCCAACCTCCCCATACTATGAAACCCAATGGGCAGCGATCTCGAGATCTTCTCCATCGATGAGTGATAAGTATTCAAAGATTATGACGTCATTATTTAGTTGAAGTCTTATTATTCATCTATGGAGAAGAACTCGAGATCGCTGCCTATTCGGTTTCATAGTAATTTGCAAGTACCAGCACAACTAGTGCACTATGTTCTCAATTTTTTATAATGCTCTTACATTTTGAAATATTTTGAAAGAATGTTTAAAATGTGAGGGGCAGACACAAAGATGACCCTTAAGTGTGGATTTAATGTTGAAGTCACAAGTAATTGCTCGGTTTTCATTCTATTTAAGTAAATTGCCTTTAAGCTAATTTGTCCGTATTTAATCCGTAAATATTATGGCAACCCTAGTAATCGGTAATGAAAATTTTAAGAGAAGTAATTTTGGCGGGTCCACGAGCAAGGCTAGGTCGCGAAAGTGCATGTGTAAATATATTTCGTATCTGTCTAATTGTAATAAATAAATCCTTTATATGTTTCTCCGACATTACTATTGGTTATTGCTAGAGAAATGAATTTGGATTTCGTGAGACCTTCACTCTACTATGTGTATTGGTAAATTGTTAATTACAGTATATTCCTTTTGAGACGCCCATTTGCCAGCGAGCCCTGCACCACAGAATTTAATTTAGCGAAAGAATACTGTTTTCTGGCTTGCAGGAACTGTTTGGATGTTAGCAATGTAGCCACCTGAAGATGGAGAAGAAGCCACTGCGAATATGGTAAGGAAATTTAATTTTTGATGCAGAGCTGTTAAGATGATATTTTCGTTACATATGCAAATGGGACAATGTTAGCATTCCTAGTGGACACCCACCCAGAGTTATAAACAGTTAAGTCTCAAATTTCAAACAATTTTAACAGAAATTAAATACTTGCCTCCGTCTATCAGATTTTGTTTAATCAAAAATACGAAATAAATCTTTAATTTTTACCATAAATCTTTTCTCAATCTAAGCTTAAGAAAAAAAAGTTATTTAAATTTAGGGAATGAAACATTCTTCAATCTTGAGGGGGGAAAACTTGAATCAACCATGTATTGATAAAATCAAGTCTCAAGACGTCCTTCTCGCGGGAGTATATTACTGAGCCGCCGTAGTTCAGTGGTAGAGCGTTGGCGTAGCATTCGGAAGGTCGTGGGTTCGCCCCAACGGCCAACCATTCTGACTGAGCATTTTTTCAAGGTTTATCCTCAGTCACATTAGGCAAATGCCGGGATGTCAGCTTCAACGTAGCCCCTGGCCGAAACCTTTCCCCTCACCTATCCCGGCATAAGCCTTAGATGCCTACAAGTCATAAATAAAATTGAAATTGAAATTTGCGGAAGTATTATTTCTAACTGGGTGACGTCTAAGGTGAGCCCATCACGTGTGCAATAAAAAAAACCCACCGAATCTGACTTACCTAACCCTTGGTCACTAATTTTGTTGTATATACATACTTGTAAGAAAAGAAGAAAAGTTATTTTTCTTTTTAAATAATAAATATGACATCAGGATTCGATCCCAAGTCTTCTGGATCAGTTTTTCCGATATATTAACCATTAAAACTACCTAAGAAGTCTCAGCATGAAGCTAGGTCTCCTTATAATGCACGGAAGCTAGTTGATCTCCTTATAATACAAAAAACCCCAAACTTAGACGAAAAGCACCAAACCTAGGCGGAAATAATACTGCAGCGAGAAGGTCTGAGAGCGTAGACGATTTTCGGAAACCATTTTGTGTCCAGCATCTTCAAAAAACAACGTAGCCAGCGCTACAAGACATTCAATTCTTGAACATTTTACTTACTCTTGTCGAAACGCATGGTTTTGAATGTGTATTCCTTTATTTCATGCTTTGAAATCCGTATAGTGCCCATAATAGTTAAGTACTAGTAAATATAGACCTGTACGTTTAACAAGTCAAGCAAATACGAAAGCATAATGTAACCTGTTGATAAAGAATTGTAAAAGTAGCAGATGGCACTAATATCAACATAGTGCATGCGTCAGTCACATCGCTATGTTTACACATTCTTATCATGTAGTTCCATAGGTTTTATACACTATATACCTTATGTACGCTTTATTATTGTTAAGCTTACTTTCGAATAACCTTATAAATCTGTATTACTATTTACCCTATAAATCTGTGTTAAATTTCTATCTGCGGAGCTTATCTTCAGATGGAAAAAGCTGTGATTTATATTAAAATATAATAATGACTCCAACAGTAAACAAGAATCCGAACAAAAACACCAGAGGTGCAAAAAGTGGAGCCAAGTTCTTTAGCCCTAAAAAGGTGTGAAATGGGAGACGGATGAGCCAAGTTCCTTGGTGACAGCATGTAACAGGAACAAAGGAACTTGGCGCGAGCTGGCAACAGCCTTAGGGTTGGTGGCGGTGGACGTAGTGGGTTTTAGGATCCCCACCACCCTTATAGCTTGAGGATCATGAACCTTGCCACCTCGCGCCAAGTTCCTTTGTTCCTGTTACATGCTGTCACCAAG
>JAGDQP010005913.1:5964-56478 GCA_022664845.1 Lepisma saccharinum | reverse complement strand
ATTTCGTTTCTATAGCTCGAATGGTGTGGAAAAAGTTTTTGTGCGGCCATTTTGATCCAAGTTAACAACTTTTTCAAAAATGTAAATTATTCCTAAACTACTCTTGTTAATACACCTTTATGCCAAATTTCGTATCCCTAGTTCAAACATTCTGGAAAATGGATTATGAAGTTAGCCATTTTGGATTCAAAATGATGTCTTTGCAGATATTTTGTAATCTACTAGTGATGATATACCGTCATACTTCGAAATTTCATATTTCAATTTTTAACATCTTTTTTCTTACAGAACCTCAAAATCGCTGATTTCGCAATATACTCTTGTTCCTGTATAGCATGCTGACGTTTTGTGACACGCGGAACTCGGCTGCATGCACTGCCGTACGTGTTGATACTCCCCTCGATTCGCTCGCGTCGCTGCGCCAAGAATCCCACGGCAGGCTGCGTATCGAACTTGAGGATTTGGAGGAACTGCGTCTTTTTATCACAACCAGAATCTGCAGTGCACTGCGCCACATGATGCAGATATTCCCTCATACTCCAGAGCGCTGCGTCCGAATGGGGAAACTTCCACATTCTGCCTGTATAACATGTTCCTGGCAGTGCTAACGTTTGTGACACATAAAACTTGGTGGGACACGCAGGAGTATTGGAAGTTGGCGCGAGGAACTAGACTCATCCATATTCCATTTCACCACTTTTTAAGGTTGAAGGAGTTGACTGGACAGTTTGCACCCTGGTGCTTTTGCTCGTATTTCGCAGCTTTTTACACTTGTTTAATGTATATACTCGCTTCGCCTCATTGGGGCGCTGCCCCCAGAATTCCAAGATGGCCTCGCTATGGCGCACCCCTTTATCGTTATCAGGCTCCAGCTGGGAACTGTACCCTAGTAGGGGAGACGGGCCGAATTTATTCTAACCTACTCGTAATGGTACACCTTCATACCAAATTTCGTTTCTCTAGCTTCAGTCGTTATAAAGTGGGGCTTAGGCGGGCATTTTGGATAAAAGATGGACACATTTTTAACGTTTTCTTATATTTTCGTGACATACTCGTGATGATACACTGTCATACCAAATTTCATTTCTCTATCTTGAACGATGTGAAAAATGGTATTTCAGCTGCCATTCTGAATCAAAGATGGTGAATTTATTAAAACGTTGTTATGTTTTCCTAAACTACTCTTGATAATACATCATTATGCCAAATTTCGTATCTCTGGCTCAAGCAGTTGGAAAATGGATTTATGACGCCCGCCATTTTGGATCCAAGATGGCGTCTTTAGAGATATTTTGTAATATTTTCATAATCTACTAATAATGTTGTACTGTCAAACTAAATTTCATTATTCTAGCGGCAGACGTTTAGGCTGTGTATTCTTTAAAATTTTAGGGTTGGCGGCCATTTTGAATCCTAAAGGGCGACTTTTTCAAAATTTTTAAAAAGTTTTCTTAATTTGCTATCAATGATGTAGTTTCATACCAAATTTCACTGTTCTATCTTTAGTCGTTTAGGCTGTGTATTCTTTGAAATTTTAGGTTTGGCGGCCATTTTGAATCCAAGATGGCGACCTTTTCAAAATGTCGGAATTTTTCCTTTATCTACCTATCATCCTCTACCTTCATACCAAATTTCATGTTTCTAGCTTACTCCAAACACCCTAAACAATATGATGAGTGAGCGAGTGAGTGAGTGAGTCAGTTAGCCTAAAATGTGCAATTTCAGGGGTCCACAACTAGAACATAGTTTGAGATACGAATATGAAATTTTGTACATGTGCACATATTTACCATATCTCCTTAACGGCAAAAGCTCATATTCCTATCTTTAACATCTTTTTTCTTACGGGGCCCCCAAATCGTCGATTTTGCCATAAACTCTTGTTCCTGTATAACATGCTTCTGACAGTGCTGACGTTTTCTGACGTGAAGAACTTGGCTCATGCACTGCCGTGCATGTTGATTAGGAAATGTGGACGAAATATAAAACAGGGCTGGAGAAATGGGGATATTAAAAAGGAATTATACGAATTTCCAACAGAAAAGGGCATACGGCACGTGATTAATGACAATAGATGAACAGTGCGTAGGATAAGACAGGGAGAGTGTATCTATAACATTTATTGGCTTAAATAATACATTTGATAAGTGTCAGCTGGTAAATCCTGAAAATGTTGAAAAACGTAGATTAGAAATTAGAAAAAAAAATCGAAAATCTTTAAGTGAATCAATATCAGAGGCCCGAAAGCAAATGGCAGAAGCGAAAATAAGACTGGACAAGATAAACACGTAGCGTTGTAAGACAGGAATGTTATTTCTCACCAATTTTATTTAGTTCATACAATGTTTATTTCTCGTTCGATTTGCATCATCTTTGAATATGTTGCATTGCTCCAAGCTGCAATTCAGGGAAAACATCGAAACAACTGAAGTAATTTAAAAAAAAAATCGCCTCTCTCCAGCACAAGAACTGATGGGACTTTGAAATTTTCCCTGGGTGTAAAGGAGAAATAACTGAATCAAATATACGATTTCTGCAAAACAAGAATTATATAAAATAAATCCTGGAGCAAATAAATTCCAGAGAATTTCTTTGCTAAATCGCTTGAAAAAGCAACAAGTTCTACCATGTAACAGGATACGCTGCTAAGAAGAAAAAAAATGCACGTTTTCATGAAATCTGATGGAACTAGCTCACAGACCTCAATTGCACGAAAAGTAACATGCTGTAACCCTGCAATATAGACTTTAATAACCGTAAAGCAAGAAACAAACCGAATATCATGATTCTTTTAAATAAAACGTTCCTCCACAATCAAGCATTCCGACTCTATTTTTATTTGTCACTTAAACAAGAAGCTAGTTCACAAGTCAGAGGTCCGGGAAATCCAGAATAAACATTAAACCTACACATTACATACACCTTCTTACTTTCAGTTGGTAGATTCTGGAATCCTCTTTCAGCTGACACTTGTTAAACAGTGGTATGTGTCGCAAGTACTTCACACACACATTTTTTTCTCACACACAACGCACACGAAAGAGCGACAAGATAAAAGAATTAACTAATTTGTCGGCTACTCGTGTTGAGTTCAAGGATCAAGGCCAATATTTTACTCCACACTACAACAGTAGGTTTCATGTTCTCATTTTGACCAAAATTCTTGAATCTAATCGAATAACCCAGCACCGACGCATTCATCATGTGCCCACAAACTGCATATTTCAAGTTTTATTCATGGGCTTTGTGTTTCTTTATCATTATAAAGTTTTGTAAATGTCCGGATATCTAACTGATAATCACTTTCCCAATTTTGTCCTTTAAAAACAAATCAACACGACATGCAACATGTTTTTTTTTCGATTCTGACTACATATATGTAAATCTCATCCACTTCGAGGGAAAGTAATACACTCAGGAGGTGGATACAAAATTTCGTAACAGGTTACTTGAAACTACATAAATAACACGTACACGGATATTCTGAATGTAAAATAACATGTTGTTTTAGAGCTTCTCTCGCATGAGGATGCGCACGTTTTTTAAACATCTTCTGAACGGAGTTATTAACATTTAAAAAAAAAACATGAACCTTATTCTAAAATATCACTGAAGTATTTTCCAGAATGTTAAATAATAATAAAGTCATTTATATTAATTGCTAATAGGCACCACCATCGTGAAAACTTAGGCGAATGCCAAGACAGTGAACACTTGCGAATTATTGCCTCGTGAGTTTGGCTGAACACGGGTTAGTCTGATTATTGGAAAAAGAAGTGCATTATCGAAATTCGAACGGGAAATGATAGTACCAGACAGATTGGATTTTCTTATTTCTGAAAGTGCACAAACTTTGATCCACGGTGCCACATGTGAGCCGGAAATACCTTATGGTATGATTGGGGAACAGCACAGTGGCCGATTATGCGCGCTAATAATCGTGATCAGCAACGTCTTTGCAAAATTGTCTATCATAACAGGCAAGTTACACTGAAGTGGATCACATCCGCTTTTAATGCAGAAGGTACAAGACATATGAAGGGCTTCAAGTCAGAAACGACAAACCTACAGTCAATAAGAACGTCAGATGTCTGCCATGAATTGGTAGTCGCATTATTATTGACTTTGTAGCTTAGTCGTTTCTGGCTTTAAACCCATCATATGTGTATCCAGCAGGTCAATGCAGAAAGTGGCTTTATTAATAGAATTATTCCGGACACAACGCTTCACCTGGGATTTTGGTGGTTTTGTAGTAGTGTAAGTTATTTTTACATGGCACGGTCTTTTAAAATACGCCATTGACCACTGACCATTACGTTGCACTGCTTGGTGGATGCGATATTTCAGCAGTTGGGGTAATCCACCATGCCCAATTTGTCCAGAATTGTCTTGAGGCGCATTCTGGGCATTTCTGATGAGTGGTGTGTTCATTACGTTAGCCCGACAGTAGGTGTATTGTGACCAGGCCTTTTCTAAGACTTCAGAAGCAATTGTTACTCGGTTGTCCATCTGTTCTTAAGTGAACGTGTGAAGACCGATTCCTCACCAGACAATGCTGTGAAATTTGGTTGCAGGAGAATCGAAAGTTCCTCGTATCACATGCGTACACTAACATGATGGTCTTCTGGTAGAAACCTATCACACGCGATCACTTTGCGTTTGTTGACGATCACCCAGATTGTCTTCCAGTAATACTCTATTTTGAACAAACGTATTATGCAATTTAAACATTCTTGATTAGGCCTAGGAGTCACCAGCCTACTCAAAAGCTTCCACGTTTCGCTGACTGTCTTATCCAACTTCACACAAAATTTAATATTCAACCACTATTTAGCTTCTACATCCATTCTCAGCAAGGAATATTTCGCCACGATGGCAATATGTTGATATGCATCACACTACCATCTAGAGGAAGTTGGAGAAACCATTTTCATGGCCAAAGTTAGGATGAAAAGTTGTAACTGATTACAAGCAATTGTAAGGACTGAAACGAACTGCCTCAGTCCTGAAACTTATGTGACAAAGGTTGTGTGTATCCGGTGTATAATATGGACAATGTAATGAAGATGTTTTTTACACAGAGAGAACTTCTTGATATCCCTGAATTATAAAATTTAAGTTACTGACTGCGACATATAAAATACTACTGCTCTGTGTCTCACGGCCTTACAAAACGTTGATATAATCATTATAAGATATTCATATTTTTGTACGTAAGAAATAGGTCTGTCAGTTCCATAAAGAAATATTTGGACGTGTTTGTTGAATTTGAAAGAAATCATCAAACAAGGAAAGCACTAGCATCTGTTTTTGACTAGTTTCCACATTTTTCTTCCTCTTCTTTTTGCTATTACGTAATCTTTTCCCCTTCCTTGTTTGCTTATGTTAGCTGCTATTGCATCTTCGCTTCCCAGTCTTTCTCCCTTTCATCCTCTGCAGAAAACAAACAGTGTTGCTAGATCCAGAAAAAAGGAGCGAGAAGTTTCATGTAGACAACTGCCCCAAAATTAAAGAATTAACTATCAAGACTGAATAACTAGTAATGAAGTCCTGTAATCTAGCGTCCGAAGAAGCTAGATGAAATGGTGGGAAAGACCCACTCTAGCCCATACATACGCATCAAATTCTGTAACCTCTTGTTTATTTTAAGTCGATTAAATATAATGAAACTCCAACTATAGTATGTGCGCTTGTTTGCGCGCAACACTGCAATGATGGCGCAAGGGAAAAAGTCCTGAGGGTGGTGGTGAAATATTTCATTTGAAAACGTCGAGGGGTGGACCTAAGTTCGTGACATATGTATAAAATAGAGAACAATGACAAAACTAGAGATGAATCGGGAACATCAGCCCCCTTTGTAGCACCATCCCTTCTCATCTAGCGGATGGCTGGACGCTAACAAAGAAACTAAAAAGGTCCATGAGAAAACGTTGTATGGGCTGTTAAAATGAAAAATTTCTAGATGGCAGCACTGCATAGGAATAAAAAAGAATCCAGAAAGAAAACTAGGAGTAGAAAGACAGAGATATTTGTTCTCTCTTTTTTTTCTTCTTCTTCTTTCTTCTTGCTTTCGTCTTTCCACGTCGAACTGACTCCTGCTTCCTGACTGAAAGCACTTTGTAGATAAAGATTCCGCAACTACCTTTATGGAAGCTGCAATATTGATGGCTGCAAAAAAAATAACACAAAAATTGCTTCTACCATCGCTCACTAGTTCGGCATAGTTTTCAACGAGGTTACTGAAGTTTGTGGTTTGAAATAACCCGAAAAATTAATTTTGCAAAACGATGTACGTTTAATGGAGAAAAAAATAATAAAAAAAAATAAGGAAATATTACCCCCAAGACTGTTCAAATACTTCAACTACTGAAACATCGAACATTACGTATCATACTTACTTCAAAATCATTGTAGTATGAATTCGACCCTCCTGAGTCGAAAACCTGAATTTTACTACCAGGAGTCATGAAATCGACCCTCCTGTACTTCCTATCTTCATGAAATCGACCCTCCAACTGAAACCTTGCTTAATCGACTCAGGAGGGTCGATATATATAATATCCGATTCGACATCCTATGATCCGAGAGAACAAACATGTATAGCGTCAGCGCGGCGTTGAGAGCTGTTTCAAAAGAGGCCTTGCAGGCATACTTCCAGCAATGGCAGGAGCGATGGGTTAAGTGTGTGGAACCAGAGGAATTGAAACATATCAGGAATGAACCCACGACCTCCCGAATGCTAAGCTAACGCTTTACCACTCAGCCACTGCCGCTAGGTTCTGCAGCATCTTAATCAACAAATGTCAGCGCATCAGAAAATTTAGTAAACAATTTATGGATCTAGAAATTATTATTTTCGAGACGAATCTTTGTAACAATTAATGTTTATTATAAAGTCAAATTAGGGAACATTTGATTTGCTATTGGACAGTGTATCTTTCAAAATAATCACTTCGGGGGCATTTATAAATCTCCGAGAAGAATTGAGGGGTAGGGCAGATTTTTATAATTTCTTTGAGAGATTTGAAACTGAGTTCCGTCAGTTATAGCTAAGATTTTTTCGCGGACTATTTTTTAAGCTCTTTGATCCTAGGTCACGCCCTCAAAGAAACACTACAAACCGATAGCGAATCAAAACACACACTCAAGTTGATCATTTTCTCTTTCTTTTTTAGTTTTAATTGTACTTTACATTTCTTAGTAACAAATCACAGTATTGAGAAAGATTTTTTTTTTCACATTCCAACCTGCTCACAAATGTCAACAACTCAACACTACTGCGTGGTTCTATAAAAATCCGGTAAGGGACTGTAAAACGAAGTGGTTCGGAGCCCATTAAAAAACTGTTGGATTCAAGCAAATAAGCTAAGGTTAAGATTTCATACACATTTGGTGGTATGACTCATCTGATAGTAAAACTAAAGTCAACTGCTAATTTTCATAGTTTTAAATACAGAGTAAGCTTCGTCCTTGGATATCATCATGTCTAGGAAGAAACCGTACATGTAGTGCCATTTGTTATAGTGTGATGATGTCTGGGGGGATGGCACTGGATTTGTTTTTAGGGTGCTCCCTTTACATTAACATGGCAAAATTTAAAGGGTCGAACTTTCTGGGTAGTTTCTACAGCTTTAACTACTTGCATCAGATCAAATGATACGTATTCATTAAATATAAAACCAAAAATGCAGAGAATGGTCGCCATGACAAAACCAGTGATTGCTTCGTTAAGAACACAGATCACAAGTTGCACTATTAAATTAAAATATTATTATGATTTCTAAACCAGAAAGCTTCATAAATTTGTAATAAAAACTAAAAAACACGTGAAAATGCTCTAATTAGTCGCCGAAGCCATGTTCATTTAGCTAATATTCCCGTTATTACCAACGAACCAGTTCACTAATATTAAAACTGCATCTGTGTGCAAGAAAGATCTGCCTTTTTTTCTTTCCTTTGCCCGCATACATACACACCCATCGACACCAGTTTGTCTCATGACCCACATGCATAATAAGACCAATCATCATATCATCTTTAAACGAAGCTGTCACAAGAAGTACTTAATGTGTTATTATATGTTTAGTTGCATTAAGGTGCAGCACTTACTAAAATTTCTTTTTTTAAAACTTGCTTTTACGTTTCTATCAGCTAACCGTACCTTCAGGAGTTTTCTAATGCATTCTTCGTGGTCTATCAGTTACAGTCGCAGTCTTCGGATCAGCACTGCGGAGGAATGTAGGTTCAAGTCCTCCTACCGCGCATCCCGACTGCGATTTTCCTGTTTCACCCCAGGCAAATGCCAGAATGGTACCAAGAAAAAGGACTTGGCCGGCTATCTTCTGTATTCCATCTTTCAGAAACGTACTCGCCCGAGGGATGTCACCTCTCAAATTCATTACACGCTTAGGCAATAGCTGTCCCTATAAAATATATTTTTTTTTAAAAATAGTAAATGCCAAGGTATAATAACTCATAAGAATTAGATTTCAAACGCGTGCCAGGTAATAGATTTCCTAATTGAATCAGCGAGTGGAAAAACAGTACTAGTCCGAAATTAGCCATTTTGAGATAACTGCAATACTTAACACTAAAACGTAGAACTACACGTTGTAATGAAGAACAGTACAATTTTCAAGACCTCGCACCTTATAGCAGCTAGGCATGGCGTTGAATGAGTGGAAAAACAGTATCTGTCCTGGACTAGTACTGTTGTTCCTCTCACTTACAATCAGACTTCCAGATGGCGCAAGCAGCACAGCGCTTCCAGTTGAAAAGTACATTAAACTTTTGCTTATGTTGATTCTTATTCCGCCATTTGCGCAGTTCGTTATCGTTTCTTCTGTGCTTGGAGTATGTTACTGCGTGGTGTTCATACATTTTTCTTGGTTTGAAAGTGTAAGTTATGTTTCATGGTTTGAACGTGTAAGTTATGAACAATGAGTGATATAAGCAGTGATTCGTCGAGAGACAGTGTGACACCTGTTCCAATAAAGAGTGGAAACAGACGCAACGTTGATCCTAACTCATGGAAGAAACAGATGAAGAACGTCCGTCTTGAAGGTGCTGCTAACGTCAACACAAAAAATTACACATATTCTGGCTAAGTTGATGAAGTATGTGCCTAACGAAGCATTAGCATTCTACCATGGAATATCTACTTGGAAAACCGCCGGGGAAAATGAAGACGTCTAATTTTGTAACATTTTGTGTTCATTGAATGTATCACGCTTTTCACGTGTTTCAGTGCCCAGATATTGATTTGTTTACTAAATAATGTTTCTACAGCTTTGTTGAATATCAAGGATGTTTAATGTATTTGCATAAAATATTGTTTCTATATTGTAGTCTTATTGTTAACAGTGAAACGTTCATTAAGCTAACTTGAATGGAAAAAGAGTACATGTCCAGCAATAATTAATATTTTATTTTCAAATTTTGACACATGTTAAACAACAATTAGGCAAATACGTACATTCTTATGGGTCAGGCTAACAAGTTAAAAGGATGCCATTATCATAATGAAGACTGTATTTGTGACATTTGCAAACAAAAGTTATTTTTGCAAATATCTCACAATGCGGTTTTTGGACTAGTACTGTTTTTCCACTAACCGATGCAATTGTAATCTACAAATTTGTCCGCTAGAGAGCACTGTCAGCAACTACCAAGTCTGAAATGTTACAATAAAACATTTGTGCGTTCCTGGTAGGTATCTGAGAGGATCAAATGTTTTAAATTTATTTCTAAAATAACACTGAATCAATATGTACATTGTGCAGTCACGGTCAAACGTTTTCCCCTTGTGCATATTTATCTCTTGATTAATCATGTCATCCTCAAAATAATTGAAAGAACTTGTCGCGCACTTTTGTTTTCCTGGAATACTTTTAGAAATAAATATTGTACATATTTCAGTCGTACTAAACTGGAACTTGCTGCTTTTTTGCATCGAATTTCTTCAAATATATAGCTAGAAAAGTAACGAACTTAATAATTTCGTAGCTCCGTTGCTTTGGGCAATCGGTTATCATCATGACTACCCGTATTTTACCTTTGCTCCCGCCACTTTGAAGCTCATCAGTTCGCTCGACGTTAATAACAATTCATTCTTTCACTTTACCCTGTTAAAAAAAAAAGTGAAAATTCTGCATTTACCTTATTTTGCGAATTGCATAACGCAAATGTGAAGTCAGTCAAATTATGTTTATTACTTTTACACTGTATCTAGTATTTAAGGTTTGGTCAAATGAAAAGGAGAAGAGCTGTGCAAAATTTTCTCAGGACAGGATATTTATCTGCTCATGAGCGATGATTGGCAAATATTGCTGGTAATATGCTGTCACATGGTAGTGTCGTGTGCATGACATCACGCAACCAGGAAGCGATTGTAAGATCTGTGGAATTTAATGTCAAACGTAAGTTATGGCTCGTGCACAGATGTTAAACGTGTTCCTCAATGGAAGGGAGTTCGATACACATCGAACTCCTCCAGCAAAGATCTATCGTAAACAGTGCAATGTACTGTTAGACAGGTAACTACTGCGTGCAGCCATCTAAGGCAAACGGCATGGAATGTTGATGTCCTCGATTGTATTATTACACGACAATGCGATGCCACATGTCTCTCATGAAATACACAACACTTTCGCGCAACTTTAAATGGAAGATCGTCAGACATCTGCCCTATAGTCCCAACATGCGATTTTCATTGATTTGTCTCCTTGAAGGAGCACCTCTCGACTCAACATTTTGGTTCGGACGACAAATTGCGGACCTGTGTGACAGATTCGTTCCAGACCTAACCTAAAGATTTCTCTCAGGATGGTATACATAGACTGCCGCAACAGAGATCAAATTAAATAATAGTCTTCAACTAATCTATGTACTTTTTCTGTTGGTAAAGGGTTCAGGCTTTGGGAAAATAGTTAAAACAGTGAGAGAAACTACCTTAAAGCATAGAGTGATCGTATTTTCTAGGACGGTAGAACGATATAAAGCATCAAATAACAACTGAATCGGTCATTGCACAAAGGCTGTACATATGCGCACTTTCTACAACGACCGATTGAATTGTCAAATCTATTATTTTTCATCTCTCCTCCTTCACTCACATCTATATTTGTGAAATCTCAATGTGAACAACACTGTATTGCAAAATAACGCTAACAATAAAAAGAAAGTCAAGCACTTTTAATAGCAATTATGATCAAATGTCTCCATGACAATCACCCACGTGGAGACACACACATGTCATGTATAGACGGGTAGAACATAGAATAAGAGAGGCCTCTCAAACGAACACCTGTCGCCTGAAGGATGTTTTGCCAACATGATGCGTTGCCCAGGTAACCTGTAGGAACGAGAGAAAGAAAGATGGAGAACAGAGAAAAATCTGATTGGCTAGAATCCCGTTAGCGAAGAGAGACAGACAGTCTGTTGAAAAAAAAAAAGTGAAGAGAGTTTACAACTCTGTTCAAGTGACATAACCTTTTAGTAGATTGATATGTGGGAAAATGACAGAAAATGTTATTGTTTTTCTCCTCTTAGTATTCAAGTGTTGCCAACTATCACTAAATTTATTACTGACACAAAATTTAGTCATATTCCTCGTATGGTCTAGAGGAGAAAATCGACGGCTGTGGATTAGTACTTCTGTTCGAGTCCTGATCAAATATGTTACCTTAGTCAGGGTTCTCAATAGTTCATTTCTCTGTCTTCTAATGTGCAGGAAAAAACAGCATTTAAAAAAAAACATAATAAACAAGGATTTGTTTTCTTTCACCGTTGTCTTGTTGGAAATCCAAATCAGCGTTCCTCAGTCGCTGAAACATGGTCTGGTACCACCCCATGCCCCGACAATCCTACTCTTGTTAGCGAATATGCTTTTACCAAGTCATTTTCATGTTTATAGAGAAGCTATTAGAGCAACATTATAAACAAAATCGAATATTCGGTCAGAGCAGCTGTACATAAGGGCGCTATTAGACTATCGAGCTTGCTGATCAACTTGCTCGACAAGCCTTCACTCGAGCAAGCTTAACAGATTTTCTGCTATCACACTGTCGAGCTTGCTCGACGAGCAAGCTTGGGCGAACATGTTGATCAGCAAACTCGACAGTGTAATGGAACCTTAAGCAGAACTGAAATTGGCTCAGGTTTCGGAAACCGGTCCAAAACTTGACCCGAATGACCTGGGCCGAGAACTTAATGAACTGGGAATTTTCGGCGTTGTATTTTTCGTTTGAACTGATATTAACGTTCTAACCATGTAGGTGAGTTCCTAAGGATCTACAAGTTTTGATAAAGTGGGCTCCGAACCACTCCATTCAATTAACCCCGGCTGCACTTTAACTCGTGACCACGTGCACAGAAAGCGAGTACGTTGATCACTTGGACATCCAGAGGTCTTGTATCTTCCGTGCTCTACGAGGTAACACTGCCGGTCCCGTCTCCCGTGAAAGAAACACTGTTCAAACGCTAGGAAATAATTTAAACCATTGCTTTGTCTTCTGGAATACTCGGCCAAATTCGGGTCACAAGCACAGATACGGTGACCCATTTCAGCTCTACACATCAGCTCCGTATCACGAAGACCGACAAAACTCGAAGATTCAAGTGGTGTGACGAGTCGAAGCTCACACTACTTCGGTACAATGGACGTGAATGGGTGTAGCAGCAGCTACCCAAGGAACATCTATGGAAGTGCATCGTTTCCACCAGGAAATTTGTTTGTGGGTACATTATGATGTATGGACTCAAAAGGGTCGTAGGTATTGTAAAATTAATTCTAGACAATGAAATACTTCCAACACTGTAGCGTTTTTATGGAGTGGATTTTTGTTACTACCAAGATGTCAATGCCAGGTGCCATGTTGCTGCAGCTACTATGCGGTGGTATGAAGAGAATAGCGTTCAACGCTGGCATTGGCCTGCCAAGAGCCCCGACCTCAATCTCATAGAACACCTTTGGGACAATTATTTTCATGCAGTTCCTGTGCACATTTTGTTCACAATGTGACTGATACCAACTTTAGCATAACATTTTTTGCAGTATTTAGCAAGATAACGAGCAGAGTTTGTGTGTTTTTTGGTAGCTCAGTTGCCGAGACGCCCAGCGTTTCTATCCCCGATACTAACTTTTTTCTTTCCTAGGCTATTACAGACTACATTAATACACTCCTACACGTAAAACACATTTTGTTCATATCGTTTCTCATTTCAAGTGCATAAAAGTAATGAAAACGTGTTTCATTTTATGTATTTACAAGGTGCACTTAAAATGCACAAGGAGTGTATTTATTTTTTTACATGTAGGCCTACAAAATTGTTGAATTGGCAACACTGTCCACAACAGAAAATACGATGCGAGATGCATGCAGGGAGAAAAAAGATAGGCAACAGGGAAAGTAAACTTTTTTTTTTGTTTCTTAAAATTTTGCTGTCGATGTTAATGAGTGTCTCTTGTAATGGCAGTGACGTAGTTTAGTTACTTCTTTCCTTTTCCCTTGTAGTGGGAGTTTTTTTTCTTTACCGGAAAAGAAAAAAAAATATGTAAAACCACTGCGTCATCTAGAAAGTGTCAAAATGACGATTTAAAAAAAAATTGGCATAAAACGAATGCACACAATATTTCAAACAAAACTAGCGATAACTGCTACTGTATTATTCTATATTATTATAGGTTCACGTGTCACTAAATTACACGGTTCAATATGATCGTGTTCTGACTGTCTTTATTGACTAATTTGTCGCTTTATTTTTCTTGTGATGTACACTAAGGGTTATAGAAAATGGGCGATGGGAACTCTGACAAGTCGTCAATTTGACGATAACAAACTGTTTATTCGTATATACGTGTAAAATTGCAAATGCATGGAACGTTTCATGTGTTCTGATTGTAACATAGGCCTATATTAGTTCGGAGACGGCAAATTGTGCGAATTTCAAAGTCTATAAAAGTCCGTAGCTATAAACATACGCCACTTAAATCACTGGTTAGTTTTACATAGAATTGAATTTTTATTTATCATCTTTAGGCATCTACGACTCAGGGCGAGTTTTAAATACAATATTGGTCGACGGTTAATCGAAACTGGGTCGCACACACTGACACCGAATGAAAAAAAAAAAAAAAATCAACAAACACTCAGAAAACTTTGAGTTTCATGATAGGATGGAATATAAATTTTATTTAAGGCCTTTCGGCAACTTTGGCTCAGGCCGTCGGGTTTGCGCACTTAACACCGTTCATCAGAGTTCGCCTGCAATTTTTTTTTCGATTTTTGAAAATTATGGAGAGACTATGGAACTGGGAGATATGAAATTAAAAGGCGTTTTACGTAATTCAATTCTAGCTGAGTTATTCGACTAATTCGCTGGCTGTCAATTAGGGCCTATCTTAGCTAAAAATGAATTCTTTAAAACACTTTTAACTTTTGTATCACATGTTTCCATAACCAAAACCATGCCTACTTTGAAAAATTCTAACGTTATCTTTTGTCTTTCCATAATTTTCAAAAGTCAAACAAGTGGAGTGGAACCTCCTGATGAAAAGCGTTAAACTGAAACTGTTTCTAACTGTTTGCTTCTCCAATCTTCTGTCCTTTAGTTCGCAGTATTACCGACTTCGACGTACTTCTTTTTCTCATTTTTTAAAGAAACTTCTCCCTGATTTGCTCCCGGTGTCCAGGTAACCTCCATTCTTGGCTTTTCTTACTTTTCTGTTACGTCTCTCTTGAGTGCAACTTCTAAAAGCATGACATTAAAAGTAAGAGCCTTTTTTTTTACACACGCGTGAAAAACGCGGTGGTTTTACCGCGATCAACGCTTCCCAACCGCGCGGTGAAAACGCTCGGGTAGACACATCCATTTAAAAGCATGGGTTTTGTTAAAAGGCGCGGTTGCTCGCGATAACACCACCGTATAGGGCCTTAGACTAGCATGGACTCGTTAAAGACTGTATATGGGCGATTGTGTCGCAGATATAAGATTCGTCTCGACGACCAGACTCGTTCCTGGCGAAAGGAAGGTTCTCGTCGGTGTTCATAAGGTGGTCTGAACCTGTCCATGACCTGAAACGGTCTGAACTACAGTAAAGACGGTCCTGTTCCTGAAACGGTCCTCTTTATACAGCGGTAATAAATTTAACTGGGTATTACACACAACGTTTTACCGTGCGTTTTCTTCATTTAGGTTAAAACGGAGGGGAGGGGAAGCTGCTGTATGGAAAAGAAAACGCACGTTTTTCACAAGGTGAAGGTAAACCCGCCCGCCGAGTAGATAGGTCTGGAGTCTGGACCAAATATACCACGCGCTTTCCCCAATCTGTCATGTCACACATCATACCCATCATGTCACCCATCATGTTCAGTTTGTATGTATGTCAACTGACGGGAGAGCGCCGGGAATCGTGTTCAGCTCCCCCACGTCACGGGGAAATCATTTCGTATAGTCTACGTGTGTGCATAAGGAGAACATTGGAGCAAATGTTAATGTCAAAACCACTTATTAATACCCCCCACCCCACCCACCCTCATATTTGTACTAATCTGTTTCTTCAAAACTTTACACATTCAAAATGCTCAGAGGTGATCAAATATTTACTTTATAAATTTACAAAACGTACGTAAAACATACAAAAAGTGTACTTCACTGCACGATACAGGAAATTCATATGTATATAGTTAAATGTCTTTCTTAGTATATTTTGTTGGATAAACAAAGACATTACCTAACATCCCCTTTTATATTCTGCGTTTCACAAATATTTGCGGTTCAACAGAGAGTAAAAATCTGATAAACATGTTTCCATGAAAAATTTATCTTCGGGATGAAACACGTGAAGTGACCATATTGAACATGCATTTAGGTACACAAAAGATATGACAGTATGCTGATTCAGATTTGAACAAAAAAAAAAAAAAAACCTTCTATAAAAGGTATTGTAATCCATATATGTTGGTGGGCGTAGTGGGTGTCTGTCTGTAATGAATGCATGAACGGGAGTTGTACTATTACGTAAGCCAATTGAAGAAAAAAAACACAATTGATGTCTTTGAAATACTTTACTGTGTTAGTCATGTATGTTCGTGTAACACTCATACTAACACGCTGCAAGATGAGCAATGTACGTACAATTTTGAATTATATTTCAAACTAGATGAACAAGTGCAATATAAATACACTTATCTGACATATTTGTAAACGTATTTTTTAATTGAATTTGAATTTATTTCCTGTCATGACTCAGGCCAAGATAGAGTAGGAAAAAGATGCGGGATGGAGTCGCCTAGGACCTAAATTAAAGGTACCGTCCCGGTATAACTGAGGTAAAAACCCTGGGGAAAAACTTAAGTCAGGATGCTTGGCCGCTAGGATCGAACCCAGGACCTCTCGAATGCGAAGCCTACTGCTCTACCAACTGATATGACTGTTCGTTACATAATTTTCTAAAATTCCGTTGAGGTAAGTGATGTGTCTAACAATTGTCGCGATTTTATCTGGTCTTGTCTGAAGATGAGGTTTGAAGGAACTTCCAATATTATGGAAGATAATTTTCATTATGTCATTACTTACGTATTACGTTTCGAAAAAATAATTGGTCAATGCATGCATACCTTGATATTTAAGATTGTGTAATTATAATGATCATTGATAAACAATTACGAATATGGAAATTATTGTATGATTTTATAAAAATGTAAATTTGGAGGGTAATATGAAATAGTCGGATAATATGAGATACTTAACTTTTGTGAGATAAAGTAAAAAATTAATGGCATAAGAATACAAGGAAAAGTTGTTATTGCAGAACTGTCGAAACATTTTATCTGCAACGTTCCAAACGTTTTTTGCTTTTCCTACATCTGTGCAATCGTTATGCGTCCACAAGAAAACAAGTTGAGCACAGCTCTCCTCTGGAATTGTCAGGCAATTTGCCGTGAGAAAACAAACACGCAACATTATTGTCACTTGGAATCCTCTCAGATAGGGATGGAAGCTTTAATAATATAGAAGTATCGGAATGTAACGACCCATCTTCACTGCTGGATTCATTCATCCGACACGCCAACTTGAAACTGAAGTTACTGCTAACCGTACTTTACGGTGCATGAAATCAAAGTGACTATTACGCCCGGTAATAGCATGTACACTTACAATTTCATATTCATACAATGTTTTCCTAAAGACATACAGACATTACAAAACGTACAGTCTGCAAAACTTCTGATGATTGCAAATTAAGATTTTTGCGTGTAGTAACACTTCACAGTGTAGCTATCGAACTCCAACTGAATATGGGGAATTATGTGAGTGTGTAGAAGTAGTTCTAGTATTTACCAGTAGGTAATAGCACATTGCAAACTACAAAAACGAGTATTCCACCGGAATATTCCACAAAAATCGAAGATTCCCTATATATATATATATTAGGGATGGGTTCTCGATACTTTCGATACCTTAACTAATAAATACGATACTTTTTCGATATGTTGATATGTTATTTTTAGTTCTGATATATCTCTCTGAAAATAATCTCATATTAGAACGTTATAACTTACATCTCAGAGTCAAATCTTCGTGAATTTGAATTTCATTTAGGGCTTTAGTCATCCATGGCTCCAGTCGGGATATAGGTGAAAGCATGCGGGAAGAGTCGGTCAGGCCATAACTTCAAAGTAATTGCCTGGTGTGAATGAGAAAATACCCTACATAAGTCTGGACATTCAGCCGCTGGTATCGGATCCAGGACTCCCCGAAAACAAGTCCAGATCTCTGCCAGGTAAGCTATTGCAACTTCGTACAAAGCTTCTAAAATTTTCAAAAGAAAAATACTTTAAATAAAGATATAGCTTAGATTCCACAGCAATGCAATATTCAATCTAACAGATCCATCTGGTCCCTTCAATAACAGCGAGTGTGGATTTTCAGATATAGAAGGGAAATTATCTGATATGACGTCAGACTCAGCAACAAATATGATAATGTTATCTTGGAATGCCCGTTCCTATCGCCCCTTATCTTTGGATGTTTCTTCCTTCATAGATAACGAAACAAGGTGTATTAACGCCAGTCATCTGTTGCTCTAAACATAGGTACAATAAATTGGAAATATTTTGCGCTCTGTAACGTTCGTCTTTGATTTGCCTCAAGACAATATACACCAAATAGACAGGAGCTAAATTCATTGAACACTGTTCTTAATTTCAGATGAAAATTATGACTGATCTCGCAATAGTTTCAGTAATGGTTTGGGTGGGCAATAGAGTGGTCGATTCTAATTTGGAGGGCTATCGTCCCCGCGTGGTGCCGCCACTGCCCAAGCTTGTCGAGCAAGTTGATCAGCAAACTCGACCAGAAAAGGCGCTATTACACTGTTGAGACGGCTTCAAGCGAGGAAGTTGATCAGCAAGCTCGACAGTGTAACAGCACTCTTACGTAATCATTTAATGTCTATTTACGAACTGTTTCTCCTGATTAAAATATTTTCAACCCTGGGCAATGATATCACTTTGTCAATACAACATTTGGGAAAAGAACGGACAAGGAAGTGGAAATCTCAAAATGCGATTTAGTAGAACTCAAGGGAAAATCTTGGGAAGTATTGTTTTCAGTTATGAGCTTAACTAAACTGCACTTTGAGAAGAATTTGAGTCCACTTCATATCCAGCCTCCGTGGTCTGGTTGTTACAGACGAGGACTTCGGATCGCCATTGTCAGGAGGCAAGCAGATTTTTTTGAGTTCCGCTGACATCCTGACTGAGATTTACTGTCATAACTTTTACCAGACAAATTTTGGGATTGTACTTAGATAAAGGTTCGAACCGTAACATTCCCCTTCTTCATACAACTAACTGTATAAAATATGCACGAGATTGTCGGGAGTACCATGAGTAGGAGGATTCATCTTGTTTTAATTTCAAAATCACGATATTGACATTTTTTTTTTCTCTTTGATAGTCGAAAGATAATTTCAGTATTTTAGACGTGGCACTGACCGATGTCACAACCTTTGCTCTGAAACACCGGAGAAACTATGTTTATTTCTTTGAGAATGGTACTAAAAATGCTCAAATGTACCAAAAATTCCAAATCTATTGAATCAAATAGCCCTTAATTTGGTTTTTCTGTTCATGCCATGCGGGCTTTGTGGTGGACAAACACCGTGTGCGTCGGTTTTCTCGGGATACTCCAGTTTCCTCTCACTTTCTTTAATCCACAACTGATAACTGTTCGCTTTTACCAACGTCTCTAGTCTTGTCTACCATCAGAGTGAAACATAATGCTTTATCTGCCTGTTTCGCTATATCTTCTCGAGTAGCATTAGCAAGAATATCTAAAATCTCGTTCTGAATGGGTATCTTGCACTTTGGGGATTTTTTGTTTCTGTTTGTTTTTTTTTCTCCACCATGGGACTGTTTAAAGAGAGCATTGTGACATATATATTGACTTTCTGTGCTCCCATCTCCCCCCCCCCCCAAAAAAAAAGTTGGAGGCCACCAATTCTGTTGACAATACTGTATCTACACAAAGGCACTCAGAAGCCTGTTAGGTATGAAAGCAAAGGAATTAAACATGATTATTTTGTGTCAGACAATTTCAGAACGTTTTAATTATGAATGCACTTCTTACTGTATTTATAATTTCAATGATCATCTACCTCGAACAAATAGGGGTGCGGTACTTTACTCAGGGGATGTAGCTGCACCCTTTAGCATCCCCCTAACGCCGACCCTGTACATAGGGATCAACGAACCTCAAGTTGGGATCCATTACAGTTTGCCATTGTGCTTGCCTTGCACGAATTGCAAAAGTAATTTTATTTGTCTCAACTGACCCTGCCTGCTGATAAAGAATTATTGTATATTCTTTTAAACTCATTTTAAGACCTTCTGTACGAACCTCCCTCCACCCGATACCCCTTTGAAGACAGAAAAATCTATTGTTAGTAAGAATGATCACGCAGCAGTACTTAGAAAGAGATCACTGAGAAGACGTTCGCGTGCGGAATTGGAGCTGTACTAACCGTTACGAAAAGATAAAGTTATATCCTTGCGTGCATTTATAAAATGTGTTCCAACAGGCAATCGAACCCAGGACCGTGTGACCTGTGAACCAAAGCTTATAGTTTCAGACAACATTATCACGTCAATCGGATTTGGAGTATCACAAATGCACTTTCTCTATGATTACTTTTACCATAAACTTACAAACAAAACAGGTTTAATAGTTGCTGTGGGAACTGATAGGTCTATTTCTTTTATGCTTCGTATTCTCACGAAACAGTAGTAAAACAAGAAATGCTATAAAAATGTGAGAAAATGTTGCCAAGCTCTAGGATTATCTGTTCGTAAAATAAATTTACGTTCTATTCCAGATTAGGGTAAGCATGCTTCAAGTTGATAGTAGCTTACTTAGGAGACTGCAAAATCACCCTTACGTTTGGAATTTTTTGAAAATTATGACAAAAAGTAAAGATGATAATATGTTAGAAACATACAATATTGTGTTAATAAAAATGTATAACATGAAGAATTCATTTTTATCTGAGCATATACCGTATTAATTTCAGGAAGGTAAAATATATGGGCTAAAAATGAAGTCTTTAAAATCCTTTTACTTCATATCATAGGCTTTCATAATTATCACCTTCCAGGTTGTTCAAATATTACATCAGCATCCGGGGGACGATATTCAAACCTTGCTAACTTTTGCTTGTATTAGAGATAGGTCATCTGCTTACAATTTTGTTTGCATCTAACACGATTAAAAATATGCTCACGTATTATGATGTGAAATTACGATGTTGTGTTCCGTCTTCCTCTATTAAAAAAATAAATTTAAAAAATGGAAGAAAAATAAGGTTAGCTTAAAGTGAAGCGATAAGTTAGCCGTTTTTTTTTTTTTATAGTAAACTGTATTTCTGGACAATTGTTAGTAACTCGTATTTCGGCCCACTTGGATATTTAAGCATATAACAGTGGCGGATCCAGGATTTTGGCATAGGCGGATTTAGGAGAGAGACCCGGGGGGGGGGGGGAGCAAATATTTTAAAAGCTATCTTTTAGAATGAAACATTTAAAGTCATTCTGAAATGAGTGGGGACAATGCTCCCCATAAATCCGCTTATAGATTTTGGTGAGAAGGTGGCGGGCGGGGGGGGGGGGGGGCACCTGGAGACATTTTCAATCCTATTACCGCTAAGTGGTTTTTTCCAAGTACTACGACGCATTCATCTTTGGCGATGTCTATTTAAATTGAGCTAAGCGAGTTTTTTATAGATCAAAGAAGATTATTTTGTCTATAAGTACTAATCTCATCGCAGACACAAATTAATTTTAATGACGTAATTCCAAGTAAATAGGACAGGAGTAAGATGGGCGAAGGAAAACAGGTATTGGAATATATACGTATAACATGGAATGGATGAAATATATTTCAATACCTTATAGGTTGCAGGTACTGAAATATATCTTCGGGGCTGGGGACAGGGGCGATTTACCTCCCAAGTTGCTTTACGTTTCCTTAATCTTCATGAGGTTTGACTATCTGAACTACAAATTGTTTACTCCACATCGACATCCCTATTAGAATGCGAATATTGAAATTTTAATTATTTCCCAGGATGGCGTAGTGTACTTTGTAACGTCACATTTTTTTCCATTATGATTATAGTTTATTTCACCGATGCAATTATGAGCAAGACACCGTTTATTCATGGACGGATTTATAGGGGGGGGGGCAATGCCCCCAGTCATTTCACAATGACCTTAAATGTTTCATCCTAAACAATAGCTTTTAAAGTAATATCCCCCCCCCAGGGTATCTCTCCTAAATCCGCCAATATGTTTATTTCACATAGATGTGACCATTAGATTACGTAATATTCAAATATAATGGATGACATTCATTCCATTACAAGATGGCGGCCAAAAAGTATGTGACGTTACATGTTTTCCTTATCCCGGCGCCATTCTGAGCTATACTTTCTTTATTCCATCTCGGTAAGATTACTACAATGCAAATTATTTAAATTTGATAATTTCACAAGATGGCAGCTTGCACTTTCTGACGTCACATATTTTTGCTATTCTGATTGGGCTTTCTACTTTCGGATGCAATCCTGACTAAGGTATCGTTTATTCCATCTTCATAGAGCGTGCGATATTATAATATGAATATTTCTCAAAATGGCCACCGCAAACAAATGATGTGACATATTTTTGCTATTGCCCCTACACGCCTAACATTTGGTTATAGAAGCAATGTGGCAGGGTGTCTGCGGGCCCTAAACACCTTACTTTTGATTATAGATGCGGTATGACAGATGGGCCTTCGGACCCTAAACCTTTAATTATGCATAGCCTACATCATTATGTGAAGTTTAGCTGCAATCGGCTAATTGATTCCTACGTAATGGTGTATTTAAATAATTCAGTCTCGTTACCATGGAAACAGGCCTAGTTTGATATTATTGATGTGTTCGAGTGTAAAGGGTTGAGTCCTATATAAACATGCAAAATTTGAAGCAAATTATCCTAAAAAAAGGAGCGGCCTCTCTCCTTGTTGCCCCGTTGCACAACATCCACATTCTTAAATAATTTAATTTTTATTTCAATGTAATAATATTCTACCCCTCGGTGATCAAAAAAAGCAATATTTCCTTTAAGGAAGAAAAAGAAAATACTTCACAACTTCCCAGTGTAATCTTGGTGGTGTAGTTAGTCTGCAACTCTTTTAAAGCCTATCTAGCTACATAGGCTTCCCCTCCGTCAGATGCTGGACTGATACTTCATATAGCAATTACCACAGGTATTAAGAAGTTGCACAGCAAAAGCAAGCCGAACGTTTCTACTCATTTCTCCCCTCCTTAGCTTGCCATTGCTTCCAAAAGGTGGCATTTGTGGCGCGCAAGCGACAAGACCTTCTCCCAAGCTGCAGAAACTCGTCTGCTAGTTCCCTTCATTTACTCGCAGTTTCTCTCTCTGTGTGTGTGATAGAGGGAATATATATGTGTGTGTGTGTGTGTGTGTGAGAGAGAGAGAGAGAGAGAGAGAGAGAGAGAGAGAGAGAGAGAGAGAGAGAGAGAGAGAGAGAACGTGTATGTGGCTGCATTCAATGGGCTGAGCTCTCACTGAGCACTCACCGAATTTGTCCCTTGAATTCCACTCAGAACTTCCGGCTCGCTGTGAGCTGTCGCCATTTTTTGAGCCCAAAATTTTCACGCTCAATTGTGAGCCAGAAGTTGGACGACAGGTAGTAGCAGAAGGCGTATCTATTAAATATATAGAGAATTCTTTTGTTTGGCATATAGAAGTTAATAAATGATGCCCGTGAGTGTCGAGATGACTTTAAAACAATGCAATAAACCTTTTCAAGGAGGAACGTTTCCTTTATTGGTAATACATGGATAATACCAAGAAGTACGGAACGCTTTATAATATTCAACTGTTTCTTTAGTTTTACCAGCTTCTTGTCACACGAAGGATTTCCGATCCCAGAAGGCTCACTGAGCGTTTAGCCGCTCAACCAGTTGAATGCAGCCTGTGTATGTGCGACTCTTGAGCTCTACGTAACGATACTGGAGTGACTGCTTAGTGTCGAAAGATAGACGCGAAAGCAAATATTTAAACTCGTATGTCCAATACCAGTATCATCTAATGCGAACCAAAATTTCAGTTTAAACTCAATTTTATACCCAGAATATCGCTGTGCGGCTCGTTTTGTTTAAGTTTTAATTCCCGAGTTATTCATATAATAGTATACCGTAAATATTGTTTTTTTTTGCATGAATTAATACATAAATAAAAAAAACGGGCCACATAGCGATATCAAGCGTAAAAAGATAAGTTGGAACTCATATTGGTTTAGATTGGAAGTGGACAAACAAGATTAAGTGTCCTTGCCGCTTCATATATTCATGAAAATTTTGGCAGTATCAGCAGTCAGTCCAGAATTGTTTTTAGATAGAGGTAATTGCGGGCGACTCATGTGACTTTAATAGCGAAATCATAATTTTAAAGCTATGGGAATGTATCGTCCAATTTCAAATGCTGTGTATATACACTGTCACACGAACTGTCTTCAGTCTACTCGGCACAAAAATTTCGATCAATGTCAGGAGCTGTGGTCTTGTTAGACTTTGTAGTTCAAAATTGCTTGGAGAAAACATTTAGTGAATCTTCAAAGCTTCTAAAACTGATATTAACAATACCAATAACAGTCACAGAAATTTCTAGCCATGAAAAATTCTATCCTCATAGCTACGACATTTTTCTAAGTTTTCTCAAAATCGTAATTAATTGACTAACGTCCGTTTATTTGATAATCTGGTCACTTCTTGTGTATACGTTACATAATTAAACTCTACATTGACTGATTGTGACTGATTAGTTACCCAATCCTCTCACACATAGCCTGCAGATAGGGGGGCTGAGGCCCCGTAAATTTTCCTTGCCTCAATACAAATATTTAATTTTATATATGTTTCGATTTTCGTAAGCCTAAGCCCTTCCCTAAATTTTTCGTGGCCCCTACTCATTGTGGCTAGCGGCGGGCCTGAGTGCAACATCCAGTGGAGACAACCACCGGTCGCCACTGGCCTAAACGTTTTCACATGATGCTCGAATGTATGTTTTAGTAATATGTTTACCATGGAAACGTTAATAATGTGAAAGTATTGGTTAGCTAAACATGCAGGATTGTGCACTCTACCAGATTACCGAGTTTGTATCTAACAGGGCCAGTCGTTCTAGCGTAATTCGTGAAAAGTCTTTTGAGTACCGTTACCATGGAAACCATAAAACTTCTCGTTGATTTCTTGATCCATAAACCTTCACCTCCACAATTACTCTCACTGTATAAAAAGTGGTGATTATCGGGCCAGCAACTTCGAAGGAGATAGATTTCAAATAAGTAGATTGAACTTCGCTCGCTCAGCTCAATATGTTTATCATAAATTCCCTCCAATTGCTGGTATGACACCAGTGTTCACGAAAGCAAATCGAAGTTTATTTTTTTCTCAGATAAATTGTTGAAATAATGCTACATAAAAAGATAAAATTAATTTAATGGGTGGTAACAGCACTATGGCTTACGCCCGTCTCCATAATTTATATAAATACATTATTTTTCTTTGAGGGGCGCGCGTCCCCCAGCTGGATCCGTCAATAGCGTATAAGTTTCTAAACCAAATATCCATCCCCCAGACCCTTAGCGACGCTGTCCATATGCGTTAGATCACACGACCACCACGGTCGGTCCTATTACAATTTCTTTAACAAAAATTTATTACTAACAAATAACGCTCAAATTTAAAACTAAAATTTAGAAACTTGAAACTTTGTACCGCCAACATAAAATTCGTTCCTCCTCCAAAGTCTGTGTATACATTATCATATAAAAACTCCTTCGGGGTAAAGACAAGAGTGACGTAAGAATTTTACTCACATAAGAAGTGATATTCATTTTGCGAGTTACCCAGGGAGGTCCTACCGATCCATTTTTTTTTCTGTTTTTTAGTATAGCAAAGAGCTTTCAAATGCAACTTCAAGCATTACCATCGGTCTTATAGTTTGCTAGATCCGAAATTAGCTGTATATATATATGTGAGTGCCGCTAACAGACTCATTGCTTAGCGTCACTCGAACTATTTGCATTTGAATACATTCGTGGCCGATGGGGTGAGAAAGAGGGGAAGTTGGATGTAGTCGGCTAGACCATCCCGATATTCGCGTGGTGTGAAACTTCGGAAAACTTCAGTCAGGATGGGTGACCACTCGGATCGTTCCCAGGACCTCTGGATTGCTAAACTAACACTACCAACAGAGCTACGACCGCTCATCGTACACAGTATATCATCAACTGAAGACTGGATAACGTGTTCTGTTCTAGAGAACTACAACCCTCGAAGCTACTAAGACATTCCATTCATTTAACCTTTTGACTTCCTCTCTGTCACTACACATATTTCGTCAATTTCTTTTCTGCAGCGCTATTGTGAATGCCCCGCTCCTCCTGAAGATGCCGCTAGCTATGCAACAACCCGTCGGCTCCCTTTGGTATTTTAAAGAAAGACGACACACGCTAGGATAAAAAAGTAAACAACAACAAAAAAACTACAGCGCATACATTGTGTAAATGATACTTTCGTCATAACACTGCTGTCATCAGGCACTAATCTATCCGGATGAGGATCATGCTTTCAAAAGATATTACATAAGTATTACTGACATCGACAGGCAGAAACGATAATCAAGAAAAGAATTATGTGATCTTTCACGTATTCGAGATTAACTCTTCCAGGCAAAGGAAAATAAAAGGGAAGTGTGTGCGGTTTATCAACTGTTCAAAGTTAACAGGAAGTTTTATTATAACCTCAATAGGAGATATAAATTAAAAAAAAAATCCTTTTAAGAAATTCTTGTCTTATTGCCGCTACGATCTGGGTTACTAACCTAATCATCCAAGGTCAGCCACCTTACGGTGTGCATGTATTTAAAACGCCATACACTATTGCGGAACATGAAACAAAAACCGTACTCGACATACATACATAAAAGCCTTTTTACAAACTGAAACAACTTGGTCAATTTTACTGGCAAAAGAATTCAAAGGGGGACATTAAATGGAATAATAGCCTATAATACTTACCAACTTGACCTTCCAAAGTCGTCATCTTTCCGCGTGGCATTTATAAAAAAATATAACCGGAAAACGAACACACACAAAAAAATTTTTTTTTTCAAAAAACAAATTACAAAAAAGAAGTTTTTTTTTCTTCAAGAGAAGCACTCAATACACAATCACCACCTGTTGTCTTTTTGTCATTCTTGACATAAAACGCTTTACTTTTTCTTCACACAACACAAAAGTGTTGTTATGACACATTGAATAAAGAAAACAACAACACAACACACATGAATCACAGAACCACAACAAAACACAACACACGTGGACCGAAGCTAGCACGAGAAACGTTACACGCCCACTAGACGGACGAACAATCTCCGACGGCCAAACGACGGAGACTTTTCCACTTATCTCTTCGCTTGTAGAGTTTATTTTCCAGACCGCCAGAAGCAGACGAAAGACTGGTCGACTTGAGCGCCAACTGTTGGCTGTTTATGGTATTTCCTTCGCAAGAAGAGAGAATGGAAGAGTCCATTAAGTTGTTTAAACAGGGGAGTACTGTGTACTTTAAACTTGTTAACGTTGTTTTTTTTAAATCGTTTTTATTTCTTGGTAATGTAAAAGTGTTTTCAAGTTCACTAACTGCTTGTGTGATCTACTGTGAAGTTTGACTTGAAATAAAAAATGTCCAAAATTAAGTCTTATATGCTAATAAACAATTTATTTTCCAGATACGCTATAACGAGATACTTGCGCTGTTTTTCCAAGGCAGGAAAATATCTTATACTAATATTGGCTATAATTTCCTTCAATAAATACCCAATTTTACTTAATTGTATATATATTGAAAGAACCGTAAAATCTCGTCTGGTCAGAAGGGAACTTTACAATTAGCAGCGCACAAAACATTTATATTGTAAATCACAGCCATATTCAATCCACTGCTGGATGAGGCCTCTCCCCGGAGGGAGGAGATTGGTCTACTGCTCCCACGCTGACCAGACGGGTTGGGAGAGGAGAGCCTAAGCTCTCACTGTGATCGCCACTATCTTTTATTTATAGAAGCTCCCCAATTGCATCACGATGTTGGGTGGGCACTGTTCCAGACCCAAACGCCTTGGAAAAAATCCTTGGCAGCGCCGGGAATCGAACCTGGGACCCCTCAATCCGGATATATATATATATATATATATATATATATATATATATATATATATAAGCAGCTCTGGGTCTGGTCAGTGTTTGGATGGGTGACCGTTTCAGCACTCCAGATGGTGTTGCCTGTGCGGCGTCCACCCAGCGTCGTGAGGCCAATTGGGGAGCTACCTGAATAAAGAGGTAGCGATCACAGTTGAGGGCTTCGGCTCTCCTCTCCCAACACGTCTGGTCAGCGTGGGAGCAGTAGACCACCTCCGGGAGAGGCCTCATCCAGTAGTGGATTGAATATGGCTGTGTATTATTATTATATTATATATATATATAATTTCGTTGATTTGCAATATCCTGTCCCGAGTTAAAGGTGTAACCCTGTGCTGACTTGAAGAAAGAAACACGCACACAGAACGTGGTTTTGCAGCAACATTTAGTTTGTGGACGATGATGATGATGGATGTTCTTCCCGAAGGGCTCTGAGCAAGGTGAACCTATGGTGGTTTGCCATTGCCTTCCATAGGATGAAAGTGACGTCCTAAGGACTGGACCTACAGCTAAGCGTAGGATTCGAACCACTTACGACTCTACCGGGAATCGAATACGGGAACCCCTTGATTACAAGACAGCGAGTTACTAATTTTATTCATGGCCTTTAGGCATCTAAGGCTTAGGGCGAATCACCTTTGCAGGATGGACTTCAACTGGAATCAGTGGTGTATTCTGGATTCACAGCTTGGATTACCACTCCACAGCAATAAGAGTAATAGGAAGGGTATGGAGGTCACACATGGTACTTATTGATGATGATAGGTGTTCTCCCCGAAGCCAGGTTCTGGCCTGAAGATCCCTGAGCAAGGTGAGTCGATGGTAGTTTGCCATTGTATTATATCGCATGACGTCCTAACGACTGGACCTATAGTTTAACGTGTGCGAGCGTTACCACTTCCCTACAGAGAAATACCACATAATATTAGCTAATTCTCATAAATAAACTTAATTCATACTTGATACAGTTTTGTTTAAGGAAAAATGATGGAAAACAGGTTATATTGTAAAAGTAATCGCAGGTATGATTATTCCTTAATCATAAATAGATTGTGTAAGGTGAAGATGAAAAATACACAAAAAAAAATTACACTGCCGTAACCGGGACTCGGACTCGAACCTCCCAGCTGGGCACGAAACCAGAAGTTGGTTTCGGGGGGTGCAGTGCCTTCGAGAGAATCCGAGGCCTGTTCTGAGTGTGAATTTTACGTAAAATGCATATTATTTTGCCAAAAATGAAACTAATTTTACACAAAAAAAAATCCGAATTCCGGTTGCCGTGGTACAGAGCCACCTGTTAACGTTGCCTGAACTAGAATGAATCGCATGGTCAATTAAAAAAACACCGAACCTGACTTAATCTAACCTAACTTAATCAACGATCATGAATGAAAACATGTGGCGTCACGCGCCCGATACTTCCTTCCCAAAATGAGTTCTAGAAATAGAAAATTGAGTAACAGCTTGCACCTACTTTTTTTAAGCGATGTGTTGTTGTACCTTTCATGTAGGTCGGAGAAAAGTAGCAGTTAAAGAAATAGGTGCTACTGATCATCAGTCGTAGCAGTAAAAGCAATTTAGCCAAAGTAGCAGTAAAAAAGTAGCTGCTACGCTATTTTTTTGCCCATTCCTAAGCGCGCGCTCACTCACGAGAACATATAGGCTAACATAGGCTTCTCTTCCACGGTTTTTGTGTGCATTTTTCTCCAGAAATTTCTGAATACCGAGGGTATTTGTTGCAATATGCTCAAACCAAGTGTAAATACATATCAAGGACACACCAGAGACCTTTCTTTCGTAGATAACTCCACTTACACCAAAATGTCACATAGACGTTTGTTCGCGCATACGCCTCAAGTTCGGCTTTTACCTTCTGTATAATTTATCCTATCAAAAGAGCCAAACTTTCGTTCAAACCATATATATCAAAAGGCTGTGATAGGTAATCCTAATTAGTGTAGTTATTTTAAACCAAAATCTTGTGATTAGTTTAAAAAAATCTTAAAAGCATAAAACTTAGTTTGCATGTAGTACCTGACCACCCACCAACATACTAAAAGTCCTCAAAAATCAAACTTGAGCTACGGCCGCCATCTTGCAAAATGACAGTCAAAATTAAGTGTCTTTTTTTTTTCAACTAAGTAACCATTACACTGAAAAAAGTTTCAAATGAAGTTTGTTCAGTATAAAATTATGAATATTTTTTGTAAGTACTTTTTTATTTGACCAATCCAAAAGCCATAAAATTACATCAAACGGAAACCATTTTTTTTTCACAAGCCAGAAATCTTTAGGTCATTTTTAAAAAATTCTTAAAGGGATGGAATTTGGTATACAGAAAGTCTAAAAATATCAAAGTTATGCTACGGCTACCATATTGGGTAATGGCGGCCTACATTTTTTTTCAATTTTAACGGAAACTAAGCGTCACATCTAAAAAAGTTTTAAATAAAGTTTGTTCAGCATATGGTATGTTACTGTATTCAGATGTTAGAACCTGTATGTTAGAACCTGTATGTAAAAAGTTCTCATCTCTATGTCGAAAAAACTTATAGATAAAAAATATATTAAATTGAGAATATGAACACTTACATGAAAGCATACTGTAATTATCAGCTTTCAGTAATAAGTTACTTAATAACTATGATAACCTTTCGGCATTTTTCAAATAGATTAAAATTTGAACAGGGGTTACTTTCAATTTTATGATATTTAATTCTTAGTGCCTACATTTTGTGTACTGATGCTATCATTTATGTTATTTCTTCACAAAAAAAAAAAAATGAGTAATAACTTTAGGAAAAGTTTTTGTGAGCAGTTTATGTTGTTGGCATTAATTTCTACTTTCATTTTTAAAATGTGCCAAATGAAAATATAATTTTAAGACAATTAATTTAGCTTTTGTGCCCTTTTGTGGCTGCTGGGTCCATGAAAAGAGTAGCCTTAAGAATAAAGATTGATAATTTTATGCTGAAGAAACTAATTAAAAACATTTTTTTAAAAAAATGCTGCATAGTTTTTGTGAAAACTAGAAATAGATGAATATCGACCGCCTTTATCCAAGATGACGGCCTTAGCACAACTTTGATTTTTGGAAACTTTTTATGTATTTCAAAAAAGATTCATAATTTTATGCTGAACATACTTCATTTGTAACTATTTTTCGATATGATGTTTAGTTTCCGCGAAAATTGAAATAAAAACTTAATTTGGCTTCCATTTTCCATGATGACTGCCGTAGATTCTTTGGGTCTTTTAGTATGTTAGTTGGGGGGCCATAAGTATTATATGCATACCTAATTTTCATAAAATGGCTACACTGTAATGTGAAAGTCGAATAATCATAAAACAAATCTATCTTTTACTACTTAAGAAAACAAACATTTGTTAATGAATGTACTAGAAACAACAAAATTTAAAAACTTGAATGAAAGGGTTTTAAACTTAAATGATGATAAGTCTTAATACAATCATTAAGCTTATATTTAATAATGAATGATGATTGAATATCATGTATATTTACTTAAATCTTTTAAAGTAAAAGAAACGCTATCAGAAATACAGGTTTAAAAAGGTTAAATATGAGCTTAAAAGTCAATACGACTTATGGCATTGTTTTGCACCAACGAGAATGTCTACATGAAGATTGAAACTCGTTAATTTTTGTCTCAAATAGCTCTCATAAAGTCTGTTTCCGTATTCGTTTTTCAACGTAAATAGGCACGTTCACTCAAATAAGTTGTAGTAAACCACATCAAATGTCTTAATACTAGTTTCAATATTTCTGGGTATTTTCCTCGTACATTAATCCTGAAATGAGCTAAGTTTATTTCTATGAAAATAGTTTTTAAAGATGAGTCACATGATAACTCAATTAATGATTCCTCTTCAGCAGATACCAGTTTTACCTTTTTACATTATTTTCTTTAGTTCATAATGGTTTGTGGTGTCCTCCGCAACGTTAATTTAACATTTCCCGACATCATACAATGATGAAATTTTGCACAGCGACGTAAGTCAGGTGACAATACAATATTCCATTGCTACTTTTATATATGACTATGCAAATATGTTTTAAAAGCATATTTTTTAATATGGACTTCTTTATCCTAAAATATATACTAGCATGCAATGAAGTTGGGTTAGCCTGGTTGCAGAATACTTTAGGATTTGGCTCACCAAACATTAGCTTGAGAAAAAGTATCCGAACACCGAAATAACACAAAAAAATATTAATAAGAAAATTTTTAAAGACATACCTTTCTTGAACAATTCGTACTAAAAAGTAACACATAATTTTGTTTATGCATGACTAAAGAGAAAAGCATGAGGCCGGCCAATTAAAGAATTTATGAAGTGACTGTATATGCTTTTCTTTTTAGTCTTGCATAGAGAAAATTATGTTTTACTTTTTAGTACAAATTGTTTAAGAAAAGTATGTCTTAAAAAAATTAAATATATGATCCTCTTCAAAGGTATTTCTGATTCACTTGTTCCCCATATCAATTTTAGGAAAGTAGCTCGTAAAACGATAGTCATTACTAATTATATGCCATAAAATATAAAGAATCTCGTCTAGTTATAATATTTTCCCATAAAAACAGTAAATTCTCTTAAGGTCGGTATCTATTAAATAGGTAGCTACTGGGAGCTTCGAAATAGTAAAAATGGCATTTATAACCAACGCCTAGTCCCTGGCAGCTTCTGTAGTTTATAACAATTATGTATTTTCACTGTTTATTTATATTTTTGTGATTGTTTTTCTTTGAAGTAGATATGTGTTCGTGATATTTTTACAATAGACAAAATTATTAATATATGTTTATGGACTTCACGGGCCGTACCGCGACCCAAAGTTTGGGAACCACTGCATTAGATTATTGTAACATTGTATTGTTGCTGAATTAATTTTTTTTGCCGAAAGATGACTCCACAAGTATAATTATAATGCCGTGACAGGGTAAAATGCAAAGTATCACGATATTACCAAGATTTACCCTATCTATTTTTGTACATGGTTTATAATTTCTCTCATCTAACATTACTTTAAGATGTGTTCAACAGTAAAAAATATATATATTGGATAAATTGTTCATCATAAAAGTTTTATAAAATTTGCATTCACTGCGATTAATTAAATAAACCTGTCTATTATGTAAATAACTACATTATTTGAGTCCAAGCAATTTATGTTTTGTGTGTATCGAGTTATGGGTTTTAATTCCTCTGCTCCTTATATGCATTACGATGCTCTAATGTAAACTTTACATTCTTACAACACATAGCTCCCACAAATGTAACGTACAGAACAGCACAGAGGCATAAACGGAAAACAAGCACTTCTATGCCTTTAGGGACCGTAGAGGAACACTTTTTACGGGGTCAGGGACTCAAGCGCAGTGCAATACTATTTGATCCCTTCTTGAAACCAGAAAAAAATGTCCTAACTAAATTATCGGTACCATGAAGACAGGTGTTTAAACAAATGTCTGTCCCGTGAAAGATAGATTAGCGTATTCACTCACACACACACACACACACACACATAAACCAAACATACACATAACTGAGGATGTGTGTCAAATGAGAACAGGAAGAAACATACAGAAGTGATTATCCTCACTGTCCCTGATGCTTTGTCGAGATTTAAATTGTGGAAACCGGAGGCAGAACAGGAGGAGGAAGGTTGAAGCCAGCCAGTCAGAGGTGAGATCTGATGAGATCCTCTAAAAGTGATGCTTTTAAAACTTGACACGAAGTTTGTCTCTCTAGCCCTGTTGTTACACACAGACAAAATTGATGTTGTCGAGTGCTGTGAAGAGGAAGAATACACGTTCATTCAAATTACACTTGTTGTCTAGCGTTGTCGTCCATCCTTCCATTGTTGTTTCTCAAACAAATGTGTGCGTTCTCGTTAGCATTGTTTCTTTATGAGACAAGAGAATGAATGAATAAACATTTTCTGCAAAAAGTTCTCATAACTTTGCCTGAAAGTAAGGAGAAACTTTTAGCTCAACTTACTTTTAATTAGTCAACCAGCATATTGTTTTACATGACAATTTTCTCCCCCTTGCCTTATTATCATGAAAGAGTAAATTTTATATGGAATTCAAAAGTGAAACTCTCGATCAAACTTTTTCTTTTGCTTAAACCACAATTTGTACACTGTAAAAAAATTACACTACTCTACAGTTGCGGCTCGTGGTCTGGACTTCAGGTAGTGCACAAAATATTACAGCATCTTTTGCATTATTATTACTATTATTGGTGGTGGTTATAATAATAATAATAATAATAATAAAGAACAACAATAACAACACTTTATAGTCAACACAAAAGTATTGTAATTTATAATATTATCAAACTAACAAAGAATTTCGTTGAGCTTGGATAGGGCTTCGTTGATGGAAATTATTAAGTCAAATAACGGATTGAATATTAATCTAATTGGTAGAATAGCAAGAAATAAAACATTTCCAGCTTCCGTAGTTCTGTGGTTACGTTCACGGACTCTGGATCGGCACTGGGGAGACAGACAGGTTCAAGAAGTACTTCTAAGTTACTGATTGATGCTTTCCATGATTTGTTTAAGCTTCACTAGGTGAATATCGGCATAGCACCTAGACAATGGTCCTGGCCGCTACCTTCTTCCCTCTTCCTGAAAGAGCGCTCGCTGAGGGATATAATTCCCAGACATGTGTCACACTTAGGTCATAGCTGTCTAACTGTCTGTCTGATCCATAAATGTAAGTTAAAAATGATATGAACTTCGAGAATATTGGAGAAAAATTCTTAAAAGTATCGAAAAACTTATAAGTGGAAGCAGAAGTTTAATACCGGTAGCATATTCAATCAATTGAGGAATATTTCCTGTCGAAGAGGAGCCAAATCAATTATGCTCATTCTTATAATCATATCAGAAGTAATTATAATAGCAGTTGTAATTGTTCACAATTTTCGCCAGATGAGAAGGTTCATATGTAAGAGCAGTACATCGCTGAGGGTTATGTTCGTCCCCAAACTATTTTAAAGCAGTGACTGAACGTGGGATCGAACTCAGGGGTCCGTCATTTCGAGGTATGCGTCATCATGCTGGCTAATGCTGTGATATCCATTAAGTTAAGAACATAATCAATACCTAACCCGTTCCTTTCTCCTTGGGATGAACTACTGCCCTAAGAAGCTTCTGAGGCATTAAAGTAAAGTTCCCGTAAAACCTGTCCTTATTCTTCGTAGAATCCTGTGGTACACGCGTGGTGCTATTGAGTTGAATCCATTTATGACCTTTAGGCATCTATGGCTCAGGGCTGTCTAGGGTAGAGGGCAGGATGCGGGAAGTAATCGGCCTGACCCTAGGTGTAAGATACGATCTCGGCATTTGCCTGGTGTGACAGAAAACCCCTGGAAAATTTCAGTCGGTCGGGTGCTGGGTCGGACCAATGATCTCCCGAAAGCGAAGTTAATACTCTATGAACTGAGCTACGGTTGCTCGGTGAGTGCTATTGCATGTTTTGATTAACTTTCCATCCAAGAGGCATGATTTCTTTGCCTGATTTTGGAAACGTATAAAATTGAAAAATATATATCGTAGAGTTGTCATACGTTTCAAAATGAGTTTCTTTTACTTAATCAGAGTTACGTACTACTTGAACATGCACTGGATTGGGCTGCGAGAATTTGGATACGCTTTAACCAGAATAGCCGGCGGAATGATTCAAAATAAGGTCATGCTTCAGAATAATAAAAGAAAGCGAAAAAATCAAGAATTAGTATTCTTATTTTTGGGCATTATTCCAGAGAAATGATTTTAAAAAACACTTTTGATGGCAGATATTTTATCATAGACTTTCCAACTTAAAGGACTCCTTAATTTAAATAATAATAATAAAAAAAAAACACTGTCTTTCCATTGAATCAATTGACCTAGAGAGAAGAAAAATAGTTGGGATAAATTATTTCTGAAGTGGTAATTGGAAACACTATCCACATTGACAAGCTGCGGGAATTTTACACGCGGGAAACTGTGTGTGTACGCTATCGAGTCCACTTCGGTTGCTCAAATTTTGCTACCATATAGTCTTATGGAGGCAATGATCTTCCCTGCCAATCAAATCAATGGAGTGCAGTGCGTGCGGTGGTCCGACTGGCATCGTTTGGCAGTTGTGTGGCCCTCAAAACGCCCGTGATGTGATGACGCCAACAGGAAGTTGTATTCACCAGCGAAGAAAGCCGTCTCCTGATACCGACACGAAAACATGACGAACGTGGCCAATGGTAGCAGCGGTAGCAACTGGCCGGGAAACCGGGCGACAGCGAAGCGATGTACCTAGTACCATTAGTAACCATGTCGGGCTTAGTACCATTAGTAACCATGGTTGACTGGAAAGAAGCAGCTACTTGGGAAGCATGACGAACTTGGTCAGCGGCAACCGTGGTAGCAGCTGTCCGGGAAACCGAGCGACAGCGAGGCGAAGCACCCAGCACCATCTGTAGTCGTGGTTGGCATTCAGTACCCCTTCTAAGAGCCACTTCAGTCAAGTTTTTCTGTGGTCAGGGGGAGGCCAATTCAGATAACTTGACTGTGCCAAACAATTGGGGACTGGTCACCTGTGGACTCCTGGCATCCTGTGGACGCCGGTTGGGACACCGAGACGACATAGAGGACAACTCACTTCGTGGATACATCCCCTGGATGAAGAAGCCACTCAACTGAGATGCAGCAGTTGACCGGCGTTGCATGTTCAACACAGACACTTGCTTTCAGGATACGATTCACAGTAGAGTCAATACAGACACATTACCTGGGTTTTCCCACCCTTTGCAGCATGCGTGGTCTATGCCAGGTAATCTATCATAGTTTGCTCGATTCAGGGATTTTTTCAGAATATACAGCAATGCATATTCTGTTTTTTACCCTCTTCAATAAAATTCTTGTCGCATTTCTCTATCTTCATTTTTCTACTTACATACTCCGATTCGCGGTAAATGTCTCCGAAAGACAAAAATCGTAAGCATCCACACCCGTGACACCCGCTTTAGTTGCATGAAGCATGTGCATGATAGGAGATCACTGTAGAAGTTGGAGAGTGGTCACTCCTCACTGCGGGACTTTACGGGGGCAGTGAAATTCAAAGATCTTCGCTGTACCCTCTTGTACTCCTCCACCTGCTGCCAAGCGCAGAAGTTCCATTTACAATCTCATCATTCTCGGTTGTCAACCTGAAAGAAACAGAAAGCAAACGAGCTGCTGCTTGTGACCAGCCAGAACTGCAGGCGTGCGTTCTCTCTCTCTCCCTCCCTGTGCTATGTGAGCGTTCACTGAGTTAAAGAATGATAAGAAGCAAGATGGTTTGTAACAAACTTCAAGAATATAAATATTAGAGGGTAGTTTGTACAACCGAACAAACTTAGATAAGAGAGCCGCCGCTGCTACTCAATATATTTTATAAATCTCTTTTCCATTCATAAATCCACATAGTAATTTGGATCTGACTCAAAGTGAATCAAGTTAACTTCATGCAAGCTTAGAAAATCAAGCCAAAAAGGTTTTAACAATTTTGGATCAAGTCGTCTAGTTTACAAGAACTAATGTTGAAATAGCCTTGACACAACAAGGAAGGAAAACATAATTCACTTGTTAAAAAAGTAAAACGTTGCCCTGGGTGGGAATCGATCCGATGACCTACATCAGACTAATCCGATGCTCTAGTCACCAGACCACAGAATCACACGCCCTCGCTGACTCTCCAAGTGTTATTTATACTGTTAGTTCATCAGATCTCAAGAGACGTCTATAGTAAAAGGGTGGGGTGGGAGTTGGCGAAGATTATGGTGGTCTATGGCGAAATAATGTGGTATGTGATGAGACGTCAGAGCAATGAGACCACAGCGCAAGAGCAAAGAAACAAAATTCAAATAAACTTCAAGTTTGACAAGCCTTTTCACATAACAGCTTGTGCCGTCAAGCTTTAATTTGGTTACTTATAACAACCAAGTTGTTTCAACAAGTTTGGTTCATGCTTATTTATTACGCTTAATATATTATCAAGATTGAGAAGCTTAAGGCAAGTGACTGACAACCTTGTTCCAAGCTGGCGTACTATTGGCGAAATAAGTCAAGCTATGTGCTCTTAATCATGTAAATATTTCTTCAAATCACAATGTATAGACTGTAAAAAGTGCACTTATACATTTTGTAGATCTGTTTTCAATATCTTAAATAATTCAAGTTCAGTGCATTTGATCCCTTAAATTTTTGTTCAAACCTTAGTGTATACACTGTGAAAGGTGCACTTTTATGCATTCTTTTGTTTAATGAACACAATTTTTAATTATCATTTTAAACTGTCAATTATATTACTGTCAAGTGATTACAACATAATTAATCACAAATATATATACAAGATGTATGTTTTACTAAACAACGGTTTGGCTATAATCGTACGCTTTTTCGAGCCTGCCTCTAATTTTTGTTTAATTTATTCCAGTAATAGCACCAAGATTTACAGCATTAGGCCTACATTTTTTACTCATCTATTCCAAACTCCATATTCCTATGTCCTGGAATTCATTTTTAGATAAATTTTCAGGAAAATAATGCTGCGAACCTGTTGATAAAAATATGAATCCAACAAAATGAAAAGAAGAGATGATAGGTTTTAAAAAAGATTTTGAATAGCAATATTAACATTTATCAAAATATAACTACAAAATTATGAATGGAATATGCGCTAAAGAATATAAACATAATTCTCATCAAACGATTAAAGTGCTTTCTATGTGTAGGCCCGCATTTTATTTGCTTTAACGCGTCACAATTTCCGTAACATTCAGATGTCAGAAATTGGGAACCAAGGGTTCTTAAGAAACAACTGAAAATTCCTACAAAGAAAAAGAAAATGCTGGTGTTAATTCTACACAATTCTGGCTACATTATATTTTCTGTGTTAATTCAACACCTTCATGTTTAAAAGGGTGTACTTTTTAGCCCAGTGATTGTAGTTCTAGGAGGTAAGTAGAACGAGAGGAATACGATACAGTCCTTTCGCATCCACCTCATTTCTATCACCGATTTCGTAGCTGCAATGCAAATGGGTATTCAAAAGCATTTAAAAGTATCATTCAGAGAGGCACAAGAGGTTATATACATTATCGACACATTTAAGCGCAAAATCAAGATACGTACAAAAATTGGTAAATATGAACACTATTTTTGAGTCAAAGAAAAGAACGAAATAATAAGTCTAAAATACAATTTTGAACAAGAACTGAAAACTAGGTTATCGAACGAAAGAGACTCATTTTAAGGCTAAAAGAGTCGAAAACTCAAAAGTATTGTCCGATTCCTTTAACAGGAAACGGTAATTTACCAACTCTTATGAAATAAGAATATATTCTAAAATCGTAAATAGCTGTATTTAGAAGATTCTGATCTCCAACACAATGTTGTTTTTAAAGTCACATTTGTACTACAACATTTATTAATAACTTTTTATGAGCAGTAAATTTGTTAACAGATTTTCGTATCAACTCGCATGTTTATGATTGCAAAACTTACAAGTATATTGGCAGTTTGAACATTTTAAAAACGATAAAACATCTCATTAAAAGGTTGCGTCGCAATTTACCACACAAGTCTGCGTATTAATACTTTATTTCTTTCACAGAAATAGAAATATATTTTTCTGGATGTAATAAAGAGCTCATAACTATAAGCTTTAAATGTTCTTGCAGTTGAGAGTTCACGCCTAAAGTTTTTAACGTCCTTCTGATTTTGTAATCATGAGAAATGTTTATTACTGTTGTTTTTGAAATTAATACATACATAAATTTACCATAGATAAGTTTCCAATGTATTATATATGCACGACGACACCATACTGAGGTGTCCTATATCTTGCAGAAAAGATTTTTGGCACCACAATCTGTAAACTGTGAGAAGGTGTTGTTAAATGGAGATGAACGAAATAATGAGTGTATTAGAACAGTGCAAATACAAGTTGGGTTTACCCAAATTCATGGAAGTGCATGCAGTTCTTTTTGTACTTTAAAATATATCAATGCACTTGGAGATAAAACTGCAAATAAAACTAACGCTTGACCTAAAGCATGTAGAAAGAAACTCATTTTGAATTTCCGGTTCAGAGACAATGATTTACATGGAAGTGTTTTAGTTAGAAAGACATCAACAAGTGTTTTTGCACTATGTGCGCTAACCCACTAAAAGACGAGATTGCCTACACGAAAACAGATAACAGAAACTGACTTCAGATTTAAAGTTCAAAGGATTTGATTTATCTGACTTGTTTTCCAATATGGTGGAGCTTTCCTTTATGGTAATTCTGTAGTATATGCGCTCAGCTTCTAGCGTACCCTAGCGTCTAAACGAAAATTGATACAATAAACTTAAATATTTTATTCTTATGATCATTGCAGTATGTTCATGCTCGTAAGGTGCTTATTTTGTACTGCAACAAAGTAAGTGGAGTTACTCTAAGGACTATTATGAATATTCGTTAAAAAATAAGGAGTAATATGAATATTCGTTTGCTTTTTTTCTTTGAAGAAGTTAATTTGTACAATAAAAAATGCTTCAACAATTAAAATATCTTCTGTCTGTAAAATGAAGATAATATGATTTGGATATTCAAGTTTCGAATTTAGAACCTCATACTCAGATCACGTATCTACATAATGGATACCAGAATTCTTCTTGATTGTAAATACGCATACCGGAATACCTTGACTTCAATCCTTGACTTGAAGTGAAATCTGACTACCCAAGTGAAATCTGGCTGAAATCTCTACTCTATAGAATATTCTACTGTTTCCTGGTATATAGGGGAGAGGATGCACCTTTGAACACGTTGATGGGCAAATTTAATTTTGCTTCCTCACACTTAGAGAATTTGTTCAGAGAGATAAATGACATATGTATTGAAACATATACAGTTCGCCGAAGAAAATGACGTACTTCATTGTCATCTTAAAGCAAGGACAGGAACTGGGAGGCTATCGTTCAAAGGTGGCCCCCTAGGGGGTAGATTTGAACAAGGGGCGGTTAGTTTTGAAAACATCCTTAATTTTATTACAAGATCATTTAACTTCTTAGTAAATGCTTCTAGATACAAATACGGAAGCAGAAGAAAGTAAACTAAAGTTTTACTAGCCATACAAAGAATATAAACTGCACAGTTTTAATAAACGTTCAACTTAATTGCTTGGTTTGATTGCATAACCAATTAGGCTTGCATAAACTTTGAACTCGTACAAATTTTGTTAAACATGTTACACGTAGCCTAATTGAAATGCTTTTACACTGTTATTATGTTGTAAACTTTTTTCCTGTCACGTTAGGAATAATTCAGAGATATGACGACATTCTGTACAATTATTATTCGCTTCATGTGTTTCACAGGGCTGCAACAGCTGTGCTCTGTTTCATTTCCTGTACATTTCTTCATCCAGCCGGTCACTCTACAAACTGAAGGCACGGTTTCTTTCTTGAAGCCGAAAATTCTTATCATTCAAAACCCGCCATTATTTCAAAATCAAATTTCTTCTCAACAGTAAGTTTTAGCTGCAGGGACATAGGCTACTACCTTGTTCACATCTACCCTCTTCTTTTTGTTCAAATCTGCCCCAGTACATCCAACTACGCACATTTTGTTATTATGGGAGAAGGAGAAGGGTTATCAGACAGCAACAAGGACAGTTTAATGCGTGAAGGAGGGTAGTTACTTCGTAAGTTAAAATGGAAAGATATGCTACAGTTCTCTTCTCTCCAGAAGCTTACAATCTCTGAGATGAATTTTTACTTTGGTACCCACAAATTACAAGTACCATATTTCGCCAGGTAACGCACACAAATGGTGAAAAACAAATGACAGCTGTGTGGCATGATGTTTGCAATTTATAAATGTTAGGCAAAAGAAATTTCGTTTTATACATTAATAATTATCTCCACTGTTCAAATGTTCCCCCTCTCCCCTAAGTTATTATTTACTTACTCTATGGCTTACGGAACTAGCAAGCTCATCGCCGCAGCAACAAACTTTCGCCATAGAATTCTATCCTGAGCAAGATCAAGCCAGTTTTCATCACAAACACCTACTTCTCGAAGATCCCTTGTAATATTATCCTCCCAACGTCGTATCAGTCTTCCTAACGGTCTCTTTCTCTCCGGCTTACCAACCACGATGGAATACAATCTTCGTTTTCCCCCCATCAGAACAACATGGCCTGCCCACCATTGTCACCTCGATTTCATTACTCTTACAACATCGTGTGAGTCGTAGTGTCCGTGAAGTTCTTCTTTATGCAGTCTCCTCCATTCCCCGGTCATCTCGTCCCGTTTCGGCCCATATATCTTTCTCAAAATCTTATTTTTAAACACTTGTAATTTATGTTCATCTGCTAGGGTCGTATTCCAATTTTCGCAACCGTAAAGTATTACCGCCAGAACAACCATTCTGTATATTTTCAATTTCAACTTTCTTGGTATAAGTGATTACTTTCGTCAACTAACGCACTGTGGTCCCAAAGTCAAATCTAGGTGGACAAAATCTTAAATTCGACTACCACATATCTTGTTAACAACATATTTAATGATTCCTATGAGAGAAGCAAACAAGATTCGCAATTGTTCGCACCCACAGAATGGAGGACGCGGTTAGGAAGGAGCAGATAAGAACAAGGAGTCTGACACACGCATTTGAACAAGTGTAGTCGACTTTATAAGTTCGTCTAGTACTTACTTGTGTTTTGCAGAAGTTATATAATCGTTTGGTTACCACAAAAACGTCACACTGCAATTACATTCACTGCATTTTCTTACGTTTTATATCAGAAGTAAGACTTTTGCAAGCATAAGTATTGTGGTATACAAATTACGCGTAAAAGGATTCTATTTTAGGACAGGAATGTTGATATTAGACCGTATTAGATCAGACTTTTTTGGCCTATGTTAACACACATAATCTCTATCTAATAAGACTACATCTGGCTGAAGAGTTCTGCAGTAAGTGCCTTATTCGTTCAGAATTATCCAGCAATCTAGTGGAGTTAAAATTAGTCACTATGAACGTTTTGGCGTATGGTGTAATGAAGTGAAAAATGACAATAAAAATATGCTTGTATATATAGTGAAAACTTAAGTATAGATAATTGTAGTGAAAATTCAGTAAGTTATATTAAGAACAATGTGACCAACACGTTCACTTACAACAAGCTGATGTTAACACAAGCGTATCGTATTTAGAACAATTACTATAATCAATTGAAGGGTTTTATTACAGAATTCAGATAAGCTAGACACCATCAAAGATATCGAGAGCGTAAGAGGAAATTTGAATCCCAAAAAGGAATACGAGGACGCCACAAGTCAAGCAGCAGAGAGCTGGAACAGAAGTGGGACTGAAAATTTAAAAACATTAAAGAATCAAGGGTAATAATTGGAAAATAAAATAAATTCTAAGGTCAATAAGTGAAATAAATCAATCTGAAACAACAGTTTAAGGAAAACCGATAAACGCGTAAAGAAATCCAATAACTAAGTCCATAGGAGTATACTTGGCGAAAGATAATACACGTAATGTGGACATCGAAACATTAAATATTTTTAATGCATATATAGTAACCCAACACTGAATGGGAGGTATACACGTAAGTGTATACACACCCATCGTATACGAAAATAAATGAAATCCTAGATAGTGAGCAAGTGCGTAAAACAATTCTGATATTGATAGTGACGATGGCTATTCTATTCTTCAAATAACATTAATAAATTCCTCATAAATGGTAGTTTTAAAACATCTACTGTACTTCCATCTTGTCCCTAGGTGCCTATGATTGACCCTTTGCAGCACATTACTACCACTCCATGCAGCAATCTCTTCACATATATAGTTTTGTCGGGTTTTTGGGTACAATGGAATTGCGCACACTTTTCCGGCTTTATCAGTTTTATATGATAAACGGCTGACAAGCTGACACAATTTACAGGATTGCGCACGAGAAAATAAAGCAATGTTGTCAGATTGAAAATGTTCTAACTTCTGTTATGTGTGTGTGGGTGTGACTTCATTGACAAGTGAACGGTGTTTACAAGAAGTGACTACTTTAGAGGATGAACCTGATTGGTGGACTACAATGTAATGGTTGATGTATATCCTTATTTATAACGATGGTGACGAGCTTCGATTACAGAACTGTTTGCATCTGTTTTTGGTGTGTTTTAATTGCCTTGTTCTGACACTAAACAACGGCGAATTTCCGAGTAAGTCTTACTAAAAAAGGAGTTCCTTGTATCGTCTATTTCGGGAGAAAAAGCAGGGGTCACAGTGAATAAATAATTATTTTAATTTTGAATTTAATTTTAAGACCTTTAGGCAACTTTGGATCAGGCCGGATGGATGATGATGAGATAAATTAGTGGAATGAAGAAAGTGGGAAGAGACAGGAGAACTCCGAGAAAACCCACGCGCATGGTGTTTGTCAACCACAAAGCCCACATGGGATGAGCAGGGATCGATCCGACGACCGCTAGCGCCAGAGGTGAACGCTCTACCAAATGAGCCACCGCAGCCCAATTGAGGTTTATTAATTACTTATTTGAGGACGAAAAGAGCATATAATAATTCTTTTATTATTATTTTACAGTATTATTGTTCCAAGATTCTTATACGAAACAGAATCCAGTAAACATTAAAAAGTAAATCTTTGTAAAAACGTCACATGCATTGAACTGTACACTTAAACTTAGGCTTTGACTATTTCATTGCTATCGAAAAATGTATAGAAAAGTAAATTTGGTCACGATATATCAAACCTATCTGACACTCTGACAACATGCATCTTTTCCAGGTGTATGTTGAAATCATGTTGTGCAGTCATTATCACTGATAGCGAGGAAACTGTTATTTTGGAAGAAAGAGGACAGCACAACTACTTAAGTGACTTTTCAAAGGTAGAAAGACACGAGCTACGAGAAATCTGTAAGAAAAGAGCAGCAGAATACCCGAATAAAAGGCAAAATAAAATTATTAGAAGCGAGCTCTCTCATTCAGAAAATGAACAAGGAAATAACACATAATGAAGACGTATAGAGAATCTATGTATCGGAAAAAAACTCACACCTGTTCGTCCGAGAAATATCACAGAGGGTATTCAGCAAACGGTTGAATGACAAAGTGAGTTTACTCATGATGGAGAAAAGTTTGTGTTTGTAAATGATGTGCAAGTAATATCAGGTACGTTCAATGATAACATTTACTGTACGTATTCACAGTGTATGTAATGAAATTTAGGTATATTTCGTTCCGGTATATCGTCCATTTGTGATTATAATGTTTTTGGAAATTAATACCATACTTCATTCCAATATTGTTGTTTCTTTTCTTTTCTTTTCTCTTTACGTATAAGCTTGAACATTTTAAACTTAACAAGGGATTTGTTAAATAAACTAATTTGCTACATTTGTTAAATAAACAAATAGAATAAAACCTTGAATAGTCTATACAAAACTTAAAAGCGTGTTTGTATGTCTGATTATCAGGTTTTTGTAATAATTTAGCTATACAGTGTGCGGCAAAACAACCAGTACTGAAACGTGCGCATGTCTGACTCACATGTGCGTTGTAGGAAAAATTCGCGATGCCTTCTGTGGTCTTTAGTTGTGTTCAAGGTAAGTTGTGTTGAGAGTAGCGCAGAGTGCAGTTGGAGTAGCGGTAATAATCCTCACAACAGAGGAGAAGGTGTTTATCGTGGAGTTCTATTTCCGATCATACGGAGTGGGGCGTCAGAATGGATTGAGATTTAGGCACGTAAGCCCTGGTTCACACATGCAATGCGGGAGCCGTACGGCAGCCGCACTCAAGCTTATGGACCATTGAAACAAATGGAGTAGTTCACACACACTTCGGCTGCGGGACGGTGCCGCAGACCTGTCGCATTGCCCGTAGCGGTGCGGCGACCGTGCGCTAGCCGCAAGTGCCTTACTGCCCATTGCACAGCATTGGATGGTTCACACTAGCGACACGGGAGCCGTGCGGTTTGTCTCTTTTGGAATCTTTTTTGTTTTAAATATATTCTTTCTTTTCTCAACTGTTCAATTATAAAAATGGAGATTCTTCATATTTTTCTCTATTTTAAGTAGAGAATTATAAGCTCAATAATAATAATAAAATAAAGTCTGACCGAATATTAAAATGAATAATTGGAGGTATAAATTGATCACTTATTTTGTATTGAAAAATGATGTTATCCTTACCTACTTACTTGCTCTATGGCTTACGGAACTCGCAAGTTCATCACCGCAGTAGCAAACGATCGCCATCGGGCTCTATCCTGGGCAAGATCAAGCCAGTTCTCACTACAGACACTTATTTCTCCAAGATCCCTTCTAATATTGTCCTCCCAACGTCGTCTCCATCTTCCCAATGGTCTCTTTCCAATCAAAATGGAATATAGTCATTGTTTTTCTCCCACCGAGCTACATGCCTGCACATTTTAGTCGTCGCGATTTCATTATTCTTACAACATCAGGTGAGTCGTACACTCCGTGGAGTTCTTTATTATGCAGTCTTCTCCATTCTCCAGTCATCTCATCCCGTTTTGGCTCGTATATTTTTCTCGAGACCTTAATTTCAAACACCCGTAATTTATGTTCATCTGCTAAGGTCGTACTAAACTTTCGCTACCGTAAAGTATTACTGGCAGAATGACAGTTCTGTATATTTTCAATTTCAACTTCCTTGATATTAATCTCGGAAAAAATGATAAATCGGCCAGTACAGGTTCTTCGAAGTGGTAGAGTTCGAGTCCAAGAGGGACATAAAAATTGTCAACCTTTAAATAATAATCTAGGGAAAAATATGAACTTAAACAAAATAATGGTAGCAAACCAGGGTTGGCAAAAACTCCCCCCCTCACGAAAAAGTTTTTTTTGTTTAAATGCTTTGCTTTATTTGTTTATATTACATATGGATAGAAATAAGTTTGTTTATCCTTAATGTTCTTATGCAGCAGCGAGTTTATGAAGGACAGGCCCTACAGCTACAGCTCAAAGCGGAATCCGAACCAGTACTCGATTTGCACCTGAGAGATTGTCCCCCACCTGGACTCGAACCCGGGACCCCTTGTTTACAAGCCGAAAATTATATAAAATTATCGAAGATAGTTTAATATGTTAAATCGTCACCATGAAGTTCACACTATTTGTGGCATTTTTGCTTTTATTTATTTATTGGTTTAAACCAATTTATATTAAAAAAAACAAACTATTTTAAACCACCTTGGTTTAAACCAGCCAACCCTGCAGCAACCCCCCTCCACATATAAACTGTCACTCCCACCTGCATGAGAATACCTTCAGAACTTGAAAATTTCCACACTTGCAGGTACAATATTCTCACTATATGGTACGAATATTCCAATGAAAATAATAATAATAATAATATGGATGGAATTGTCAACGAATTTTCTTGCTCGTAAACGCACTGAAAATACGGTTTCTTAAAATTAATAAAGCCGTTTTTATTTTTGCACTGAGAAATATTTTTCATACAAATGAAATATCAACATTATTTCATTTTAAATAAAAGATATCGATTTGGAAATAGGACCACAGATCTTATTTTTAAAACCAGCATGTTCTAAATTTGAATAAAACGAAACTTGAAATTTCATACCTAAGAAAATTATTTCTACTATTGCACAAACGTGCGCATCCATTGCGATAGTTATTTAAACTGAGATTCGTCCTTGAATGCCGCAGAGTGTTCGCAGACAAACCGCAGCATGTGTGAACTGTTTGTGCGGCTGCCGCACGGTCGCCGCACGTCTCCTGCAGCGCATGTGTGAACTGGGGCTTAAAGAGAAAGCACCAAGAACGATTTAACAAGACCACACTGAGCAAGGGCATCCATCAAGGGGGCAAGGGGGCGCTCGCCCCCTCCTCCTAGCCAGAGAAAAACAGAAAACAAAAATAGTATGTTTATATATTCTTTCTGTATTTTGTTTTTTATTTTATTTATTTATGTCAACACAACAAGCTTTATAGCCCAATTAGAATGTCGATATTTAAAATGCTCATTTATATACATTTTTATTACTTCTAAATATTTATAAATACTTTGGAAGACGAAGATATATCACATATATCCAATTCGATGGAAGTTCTATACATTTCATTCTAGGTAGCACATATTCTCCAGATTGGTAACTTCGTCATTACATAATACTTGGCTTTTTGCAATGGAAAAGACTACGCGAGTTTTTAATGACGGGACACGAAACTGTAACAATGATGCTAAGTCTGTGCTGTCTAAGGCGTTTTGTATTATTTTCCTAAGAAATAACACATCAGAAATGCTACGTCTTTGCTCTAACGAGCATAAGCATAGTACATTTTCTCTAATGTAGAAACGTTGTTAAACTTTCTTGCCATCCTTATTACAATTCCTAGAATTTTAAAAGCTTCATTTGTAATATTTGTTATGTGGTTGTTAGACCTTAACATCATATCAAACAGACACCATGATCTTTAACTCCGTCGGGTCTACTTCATGCATACTTTGAATTTAATAATTAAATCGATAAATCGTTTTATTTCTACTGAATGTTAAAATTTCGTATTGATTGAAAATGGATTGATAGTAAAGTCGTCTAAATTATGTTGTAGTTTTATGGTATCTTCCATGGAATTAATTTTAGCTTATATTCGAGGTCATCCGCAAGTAGCTTTTTTTCTTCATTTGACGGTATATATCAGTGACGTCGCGTATCAACGTTCACAGGAGCACGTGAACTGCCCACTATTTTAGAATTATTATTATTATTATATTTTCGTCTCAGATTGTTTCTTATGGAGAAATTTAAAAAAACATACCAAATTTTAAATTGTTACACTGAGGCATATGTATACAAGATACTTGATATGTTCCTTTGATATATATGTATACTTGATATGTTCCTTTATCAAGTTGTGGGTACTATCAAATTCGTTTCGCGTTCACATATCTGTTGTGCACTCGTTGCCCCATATACGCTTAAGTAGCGTTAGGCCTAACTTATAACATTGTGTATATGGGACCTCGACGTGCACAATCCGAATGTGAACGAAGACAGGAGAAGCACAGCAGCAACCACTGTTGCTAACTCTCCTTGACTTTTCCACCCTTTCTCGTGTTAAAATGTAATCAAATATTCTGGCGGAAGAAAGGATAAACGTTCATTACATACCAGCATCTCAAAGTACACATTAAACCATTTATAGAAAAATATATTAAACGCATAATGTTGCATCTCTATTTACACAAAGTTGTTTGAGTTCCAGTATCAGTTATAAACGAAGATCAAATTAACAGTATCGTGCAGTTTGCAACATTTCGTAAACGCTAAACAATATTTTTCTAGTGGGTCGTGCGAGAAATTGAAGGGATTCTCGGAACTGGTTTGTTCGTTTGGATATTAAAGATTTATCAATAGAAAAAAAAAACGCGTTTTTCAATGCATTCCAGTAGACCAGTGCATAATAAATTTGTAGGTTTCTGCGCTTAACTAACTTGAAGGAAGCAATTTAGGGCGATGAAACTACTCGACCAACCCCCTCATACCTAAAAGCGCCAAAACACGAGATCTGAAAACAGAAAATATTGTGATTTTCGGATTTTGTGAGATATTTTGTAATATTGTGGGGTAAAGATGTAGTTCTATGTAATTTACATTCACCAATCACAGTCCTCAGATATCTTCTAAGGAAGAGAGAAAATATTGTCTACTTTTGTGTTATTTTGTGATATTAAACATCGAATTACGTGAGTGTTTTTTCATGGACTCCATATACAAACAAGGATATATGCAATTTCTTATTTTTGCTTTTTTGTGTATTTACTGTGAAGTGCGACAGTTTGGCCGTCAGTTTTCAATTGTCTTACTCTCGTGGGAAAATTGCTTTGACATACATTCGTCGCTGCACTGTCGACCTTTCGTACCTGGATATCTCAAAACACGTATTTTTATATGTTTGGGGTTTCCTCTTTTTTTTTTCTTAATTCAATACAAAGTGTGAATGAATAACTTATGGAAAGCTATAGTTTTATTCTGTACTTAACTCATTGAGAAATCAAGCTATCGAACGATGTGTTTCTTGTTCACGTATTTTCCTCGTTGTTCTTAGGAGCAGGGACTCTACCTGGATATTCAGTTTTGAGACAGTTTAAAGTAAAAATTGGGAGGTTGTAGCTGAAGTTTTGCATGGTTTCTATCGATTTTTACCGTAATAATTTGTAGTTAGATGCGTTCGAGAATTTGGTAGGGTGACACCTCCCACAGGGGGGATGGGGTGTCTGGCAGAATCACTGGTTGTGAACTACCATCTTTCAAACCCACGAGACGCCACTGGTATATATCCCGGTAGGTCATTAATGAACAAAAGGAATAATAACGGTCCAAGATACGTGATTTCACTTCAAATTTTTGGCTTGTTGGATAATTAATCAGAACAATGAAATTTATAAACTTTCGGTAAACTCATTACAAAATTAAGCAAGGTTGATTTAATTCCGATGTCACTGCTTTCGGTTTCGGATAACAGATCACACCTATTATAAATTATTATTATTATTATTATTATTATTATTATTATTATTATTATTATTATTATTATTATTATTATTATTA
>JAGDQP010005912.1:50615-75305 GCA_022664845.1 Lepisma saccharinum | reverse complement strand
AAGCAATCGTGCGACGAGATTGAACTACAAAGAAATTGTCGGACAAAGCCGGTCGACCCAAGCGGGCCGCCGGGGTTGGACCCACGGACTCCGAAGGCGACGTGAAGTGTATCGTAGCTCTTCAAAAAGTGAAGAGTCGTGCTCGCTAAAACTAGTATATAGTTGCTTTGGTTTACCAGTAGCTCACGTTGTACAACATGTGTGGTGTACGTGCAGACGGGCTCGTGCAAGTTGGATAGAACCAGATTGTGCGAGACCGTTTACGCAAATTCATAGTTTCTTTTACCAAGTTAGTTTGCTCGTGTGACCGAAGTCCACCAAATATCCTGGTTAATGTACTCTCGTCCTTGTTTCTTGTTCTTGTAATTTTCCATCGCACATTAATTTAGAGAAAAGATTTCTTGGTTTGTTCAGACGCCAGTACAATATGAAATAGATTCTTTTAGAAGTATAAAATACAATAATCGATATTATAATTGAATTATCATGCTTTCCTTATTTGCATTTATGTGCAAAGATTATTATTATTATGAATACCTGTGTGTCCAGGTAGGTGAGGGTAGATGAGAGCTGGGAGGAGACCCGAGAGGGTGGTTAATAGATGGGTCGCGTCCCTTGGAAGGGCCGCGACAGTGCCTCACAGATGTCCTTCCAGCACACGGGGCACAAATTATAACATCTATAAAATCGAATTATGATTAGAACCATACCTGTGAAGTGTTGATGTACAGTGTTGCCAACGTTTCAAGATAGGTCTACATGAATGCCAAAAGTATAAAATCTCGGATGTAGAAGAGTACATACAGTACACGATTCGAACGAGTTGAAACCAAAATATGAGACCACTAACAAGAATATAATAACTGAAGTACAAACATAACGGACGAAGCACAGTGCCAAGGCAGTGTTGCCAACGTGGAAAATCAGAATAGTATCAAACACAACACACAAGCTGAAATGATGTGTGCTCTTGGATTGACAAGTGATTAGTAGGCTCACTTCTCTGGTGCACGCATTATTGTATGACCGTACACATTAGCGGTAGTCAGTATTTCAGTGTTGCTGTTGATAAAGCGCTCCGCATTATGTTGGTCCCTATGAGGAGAGGGTCGCTTGAAAAGAGTGATAAACGTACAGAAAGTACTTTTGTAAACCAGGAGGGTTTCCCTGAAATTGTGTAATAATCACAATAAAGGCGTAAAATGTAGCTAACGTATTTTGCTTTTGGCAAATTGTCTTACTGGTAACAGTGCACATGTAGTTTAGTAATGAGGGTGTGAGATAAGCAGAAGCGTTTCAAACAATGTGCACCCTGACAAAGCTGACGTTTGTACATGTTTCTTCCTGGCATTCGTCGGACATTAAGGTATCGAAACAGTATTCAATTGGTGTCATAAAGCGTTCAGGTATTTCACCAGTGTATCCGCATCTAAAGAAGGCAAACTTGATCATGCCCCGAAACCTATCGGCAGAAAGCTGGTAATGCGCAAAGAATTGTACACGTAGAAAGCTATCTCTTCTCCAAATGTCGACTCTCCAGTAGGCAAAACACTGTCCGTAATGAAGCGGACGAAGTTTTTATACGAGCGGAAGAAACCAACATCAAGGGGTTGAATGAGTCCGGTGCATTTCGCTGGAATTCATCTCCGTTCAAGGTCGATGCCGTCAGGAACTGTTCCCTGAACCAGCGTCACATCCTTACTTGTACTCCATTAGTCTACAAGCAGAAGAAGACGACTGGCATCAGTTTGTTGGATTGAAGGCGAAAACACTTCTGCCATGAACGTTTTCAGATCGCTTTTTTCATGTTAGCAGTAGTTCCAGCGTACGATCGAATGTTTGGGGGATTATCAGATTTAGTTTTCGGGAAGCGAGCAGAAGGTTCCGCCACTAGCACATAGAGAGGAGAAAGAAGACTACCAGGCATGGAAATCACAGGCATGATCATATAACAATGTGTAGTAGCGGAAAGAGACCCTACCTCAATATTTATTCGTTTAGCTCCTTTCAGAGCAAGAGTCCGGTGCGAATGCAGCTCCTTTTCGAATCGACTTTGGTCAGCATTAAATACCTGTTCAGGAGTGTCCTTTGATTCGATTAAGGTTCTTATATCAGCAGTAAAGCGATCTGCACTTTCTTTTATCTTATTCTCATCCAGGTGGTAACCTCTTCCAACGCGATGGGTAGCTGTTCGAATGCCTATAGTATATTTGCGCTTAAAATTGTGTAACCAAGTCCGTGAAGCAGTGAAATTGCAGGTGCCAATATGACCAATAAATGTCGGTTCAGACATCAATTGGTGTTTTACTTGCAATCCCCACAAGCGGGTAGTTCGGTGATGAACGATGGCGTTCCTAGCTCGCGCTTCTTTGAACAAGTTCCACACTTCCTCGTTGATACGTGTGATGGATATTCCCTTCAGAATGTTCTCAAATCTCCAGAGTTGGTGTTCGTAACGCAGGCGTCTAAAAGTTTTCTGAACCGTTTTGAATTTTAGTCGGTTGGAAGTTCCGTCAATGGCCTTGTGACGCGGTGCTAATTGCAACTTTCCGTGTTTTTGCTGTTTTGTCCAATACTTGTACGCATTCTCCAGATATTCTGTTGGCAAATCTATACTTATGCAGATATCGGAACTACTACTTGTCGGTGATGGCAGAAAATCGGAACTACTACTTGTCGGTGATTGTGGTGGTGTATAGGTTTTCTTCTGTGATGCCAAACTTGTTCCTGCCTCCTCTATGTCACTATCGATAACGTCCATTTCACGATTATCAGATTGCCAGATTCTGAATCAAGGACGTCGAGTGTGCTGATTTCTTCCACATCAATGTCGTTCCTCGTGAGTTGCTGTCTAATTTGTCGAAACATAACCACATCAGCGGGAGTCGGCGTGGTTTCGTTGATTCCGAATTCGTTTTTCAAAAGAGCAACAACACGTCCTGGGTCCATTGTGTTGCTTTGCACTTGTTACAATTACGTAGTTTATTGTTAATCGCGTACAACCCGAAATGGTATCGTAATGATTGCAAAGACGCGCAATGCACACAAAAGAACACACAAACACAAAGTTGAACACAAGTTCTTTCTCTCAAACATCATAAGCCTAATGTGCCGCACTTGTATTTGCAACAACACAACATTCAACACATCATGGAACACAAATATAAGTGCCACAGGTTTCGTCTGTCAACTATCCCTTGACACATACAGATGATATTTCCTAACACACAGGACTTTGTTAAAACTTACTCCTCAATGACCACTATAGACCCCTACTGGTCTGCTTATGAGCACTATTTCTCTTTACCAGATCACGGTGTTATTTCCATTTCTTTCTCTTGCTCTGTAGAATGTGATTGAACCACGTACTGACCACTGTCAAACGATCCTGCAACAACTACACGACTGCCTTCCCTTTGGCATAACTGATTACGCGCAATTTGATTTCAGTATGCGTGTTTCTGAATGCGTTTCCCGGTGACGGCAGGCTGGAGCGCGTTTGGTTCAGTAGAACCTTATTCACTAACATCAGGACGTTTCACTTGGCTGATAAGCAGTTTACAACGAATGCGGTATGCTGAATACTAATAGATATATCTTACTACAAATTGCAAGACGTGGATTTTGGAATGCTTTCTATTCCTTTTCTATCCAGAGACATATGTAATGTGTACTGACATTAAAGGCCGCAGTGGCGGCACTTAGAGGGGGCATGGGAGGCAGTTGCTCCCCACTTTTGTCTCCACACAAGATCATTGCCGATATTGAATAACACTAACATATATTTGACCACATGCTCCCCTACCACTGGCAAATCTCCCCCCCCCCCCCCCCGTGTTAAAACCTAATCGCCACAAATGTTTAAGGATGTTGGAGTGGTAGCGTATTCCTATATTTGACACTGTAGGTTTGGTTCTTTTTCAACTTGCAGCTCATGTAGTAGTAGGTAGGGACCAAAAAGCAATGCAAATAGGTAACAACAATGAAATAATGATTGCATGTATCGGCTAATACACAGTTGCACATAATGGTTCAGTACTCGCTTGTATGAACACTATATTTTACATTTTTATAGTTTGTCAGTAGTCATATTCCAATTTGTTCCGTCACTGTTGTCTACACGCTGCGATGTCTCTGGCAGTATTATATATTAATTGATTTTCGCCCAATAGTATGTTTTACTTTGTATTTCCGCTCATTTCCACTGTTGTTCACGTTCTAAACGAGCTAAGGTCGTGAGAGACATCGAGCTTAATGTAATATTCCAACTACTATGTTGCAGAACACTCCAATTGGACATCGAACATGTGCACCAACAGCGAGCCTGTGGACCACTTGGCCATCCAAGGGAATGGATAATTTCAGCTTGTGTGTTGTGTTTGATACTATTCTGATTTTCCACGTTGGCAACACAGCCTCGGCACTGTGCTTCGTCCGTTATGTTTGTACTTCAGTTATTATATTATTGTTAGTGGTCTCATATTTTGGTTTCAACTCGTTCGAATCGTGTACTGTATGTACTCTTCTACATCCGAGATTTTACACTTTTGGCATTCATATAGGCCTATCTTCAAATGTTGACAACACTGTACATCAACACTTCACAGGTATGGTTCTAATCATAATTCGATTTTATAGATGTTATAATTTGTGTCCCGTGCCATTTCACAAAACTTCATTTTGTGCTCAGTTGGCAACACTGCATTACATATGACGTTATTGAGCACGTCTGTGGGTACACTGTTTGCTTACTATACTGCTGTGCAAGTCTCATTTTGATTACTTTAATCATTTTGAAGTTATTTCTGTGTCAATGTATCTTTTGCATTGCTATCTTCACATGATTCTCGATCCTTCTTTGTTCTGTATCTCCTGTGTTTCTGGGTGACGGCACGTAAAACTTTGGATTTCTCACTTTGTTTCACTCCTCTATCGATTGCGCACTGTTTGACTGGGCAATACTACTATCAATATAAGATGTTCCCTTGTGAGCCACGGCCGCTCGGTCTCACAATACGAGAGTACATAAATTTCATCATTATGTGTAGGAAGATTTGTCCTCTGCTCTGAGAGAGGCATTGTTCCACGTAAATGTCAAATATAACTACGAGTACACTCATTTCATAGCCACCAGAGCTGAAACGGGTCAACGCGTGCCCGGGACCGGATGTGACCCGATGAGCAAAGCAGAGATTTCATTCTTTACTTATTATACTACTAATTTTGTAGCTCTTTTTATGATATTCAATGAAAATCTTGTTCTATATTGCAGCCTTACTTACATGGATTACGCGCATTCTTTTGAAATTTCTTAGATTTTACGCATTTGTAGCCATTCTGACTATTTCTGAACGTAAAATAGTGAAGAGGATCGTAATAGTATATACCTTCATGTAGACTTGAGAAAAAAGAAAAATATTTATATGTTTGTCAGTTACGATTGTTTCATGAATTTTTATCTTTCAAATAATAATAATAATGAATATTACTTTATTTATAATAATAATTGATATTATAATTATTTGAATGAGTATGTAAGATAATTTTCTACAAAATACGGTAATTTTTATGCTTGCGTATGATATTTTCGATTTCAACGATTTTCATCCCTGTGCTGAACCGAGAAACAGTTGCGACTCGTTTTGCCTTGCGCACTGGTAAAGAAGTCGGCACTGGGGAGTAGTTGTGTTTGTTTGTTTGCTAGTAGGCTGTCATTTTTGATAGTTATTTTCACAAGGCAATAAAAAATATAATTTTTGGGAATAGAATCTTTCAAGGTTATTTACGAAGCAAATTTTCGCAAGGTTTTCACCGAGCCAAGAATCAGGTACTTCGCATATTCTTACCGTATTGACTGAATTATTTCCACTTTAGAATGTAATTAATGCTTTTGGTGTCTTATCCAAGAATTTTGTGGTGTGCTGCCTGAAGTATTAGTTTCCAGAAATAAAGTGATTCAGAGCTGAGGTGAGCTCTGGAAACTAGTACATTTATTTATTATATACAAGGATGTAAATTGTCTGCAGGTCTGTTTGGCGAGAAATATTGAGACAAGGAGAGAAACTCCGTAAGATATAAAATCTTGTTTAGGTCAGCCACCTTTTGTGCCATAACTACGCTCCATACCACTCATTCTTTTGCAAGCAATGGCTGTGGTGCAGTATATGGTAGCCAGCTATTCATATTTTGGCAGAAGAAATCTATAGGTTTCAATACCGACTGCTTTCTGTTCACAGTGTTAGTTCCTGCGCCAGTTGCGCATTATATGGGTAGAGCCACTGAGTGTATCCCACCCCCAAAAAGTAAATTATTTGTTACGAACCGGAAGCGTTAAATTAGCTACCTAAAGGTAATTTGAAAATGGCATGGAAGTCGTCATTGAAAAATATGTAAAACCTCTCTTAATTCCGAGAATAGGTCGTATTTAATTAGGTTTAATGATCTGCTTTGTTTTGAATTGGTTCCGAAATAATTTTCAATAGGAATGGTTACCATACCGAGGAAATCCATATATATCTGTTCTCATGAAAAGCATTAATTATAATAATTTGATCCTCAAATTGTGACTTGTGGCCTAGATGATACGCTCAATATTCTCATATTTGTTTCCATATTTATTTATTAAGTGGTTCCAAATTGTGAAGACAGAAGGAATATACATTTATTGGGTTTCGGTATGGAGCGCTACAAAAGCTAGGTTTTTGTAATTTTTTGAGAAAATTGGAACAGGACTATGAGACGGGTACGATCAGTTTGATAAGTTTCTCAGAGAAATCACCCACTGACACTGATTTCGTATTATACCACGCAAGTGGCCTCTGTTTTTTTTACCGGAATTGAGAGGAAGTAGTATATTTTTGTAGTATATACAATTTTAACCTATCCTTCCTATAGTATATATATAATGTTAATCTACTTTGTATTCCGAATCAGCACTGAGTTGCTACGCGGGCTCACACCTCGCGACTGATCATCCTGACTGAGGGTTTTCCTAAGTTTAGGCAGGCAATTACTGGGATTAGTGACAACATTTGTGCCGCGTTTGTTGACTGACGATCAGAAACAGAACCATATTGAAATTAGTCAGGAACTGCTTACCACTGCGTCATAACAGGAGATGAAACGTGGGTTTATGGGTAATGTTGAAACGAAGATCCTATTTTCGTCACAGTGGATGGAGAAGGGTCCGCATGAGTCGGTCAAAGGTCAAGGTGGTGTTGGTTGTGGTTTTTAATTGGAAAGGTATTTTTCATCTTGAATTTGAATGATGTGGTCAGATGGTAACCGAACAGTTGTACCAGGAAATTTTAGCACATTTGAGGGATGCTGTGCGCAGGAAGAAGCCTGAATTGTAGGAAAACCAGGCTTGGATGGTGCACCATGACAATGAGCCGACTCACGTGTCGCTCCTCATCCGCAGGTAGTCAACATTCAACAAACGCGGAACGAATTTTGTCACTAATCCTACGAACAGCTTGTGCACGTGTTCACTTCAGCGGCTGTAGCTCGGCGACTAACGGTTATAGCGAAACGAGTTAAATGGCAGTTTGTTGTCTAAACCTGCTGCTAGATGCGCTCAGTAGCCGCAGCGCGCTCCCTGTGCCGGTTGACGTGCTATTTCAAAAGTTTGGTCTTTTTTCAAAGACACCTCGCATATCCTTTTCGATAGTCAAATACTGAAGACATAGAAACCATGTGTTATAGTATGTGAAAAAGCAAATTATATAAAAAATATAGCAAAGTAGAATCTCTGAACTCAAGCATTCACCGGCATAACGCAGTGACAGAAAAAATTAGAACTGCATTAAATGGGGTTTGTGGGTCCCAGAGTACAGTTCCAGGGTTAATTATGATGATGAATAGTTCTTTCCACAAAGTTCGTATTATAGTTAAGATTAGGATATTATTCTTTCTGCTGCTTCTACACTAAAATGACACATTACGCATTATACATGGCTAAATCCAGCACGCCATACACTCGCGCCGACGTTTTGCCATCTCTTGTAATTCACTTATCCCTATTCGATCAATGCAGACACTCATATCTTTTGTCCTCCTCTTTCTCTTCTCACCATTTCATTATAGAACATCTTATTAAATTCCATGAAAATAACAGGGTCTTATTTCTCTCTTTCTCGCCTTGACTTGTTTCTTATTAAAAGGTTTTGCCAGTTCTTGGTATTAATCGAACCCTTTAAATCAGTTGTTGTTGTTTTCTTCCAGCTTCCTATGGATGCATATTAACTTCGATATTGAAACATAACAACACTATCATTTGAAACAGTATGCAGGTAATTACTCAATAACTTGCTTGTCCATTAGAAGATGTAACCAATCTTTCCTTCTTTTCGTCTGGCGTGAAAATACCGAAATAGTACTTCGTGAGAATTAATAATTACTATATATACATCTTGATATATGCACGACAGTGCGAATTATGGAATAAAGTCAGGAAATGCCACGTGTAAACGGACACGTATTTGAGTTTCTTTTTCAGGTCGGACTACCGTATTCTACAGCTAGGACAGATGAATAGCTCGTTACACCCAAGGATTTTAGAAGTAGATACTTTTGTATAGTGTATGAGAGTTCCCTTCGTTGTTGCATATATCTATCGTAGCACCATGCTCTGTTAACAATGTAGATCACTCCCGTCATCTTGGTATGATCTTTGCATTATAGAAATGCAATATTTTACACACGAATAGTATAATTTCCCGTTAATATGTTGTGATTTATATGGTAAACTATTAATAATACATGATACTCATATATTTGAAGAAACTTCACAAGCCAAAACTCAGCAAGACTCAAAATAACCACCAAGTCGTGATAGCGGAACTTGAATATTTTACTTCTGAGAGTCATTAAGACGAATAAAACTATTCCCATGTAAATCAATGGAAAGGTCATACCGAGATGGCGGGGGTGATCTACACCGTTAAGTCTTGGGGGTCTGCTCGTTCAATTTGTACATGCTTTCTTTATTTGTAACAGTTTTTGTGTAAAGAGAGAAATTCGCACGGACGGCAAGTGTACAAAAACAGAACGCACATTATAATTCTGCTCTCCGCAATGTTGACAATTTCAATACGCGAAGAGATGTGTGGAAGGTGCTTATTAGTAATTGTTAATTATACAATCTTTGTGTTATGTACTGTTATCGGCAAAAGTTTGTACTGAGTCCTAAAATGTATTCCCCCAATAACTTCGGAATGGATAGACCTATGTGCGTACGGTTTTCTGTGACTTACAGAGAATCTGATTTTCTGTAAGTTACAGGAAAGTGTAGGCCTACTGAAATCTGTCTGTCAGTTCTCGGAAATGAAATGTTACGACTGAGTACAAACATTTAGCGCTGACTGTGCATGCACATGTGTGTAATTGTAAGAAGGAAAGTTGGGCCAGAAGCTCCTGGGTCAAGGAGCGAAAAGTTTCGCGCATTGAAATTTTCAACATTGCGCAGGCCAGAATTACAAACAGAGTTCTGATGTTTGTTTACGTAGTAATTATCTGACAAATATTACAGATTAGTGTTTTTCCAGTATCTAAGTTGAGATTCGGATCAGAAATGAGTTCAGTGATTTATTAAGACTTCGGGGAGGAAAAAATTCCAATATTTGTAGTTGCTTGCTTCTTCCCATTAGAAACTGCCTCTTCAGAGACATCGTAATTCCTTAAAAATTAATGTCAAGTTTCTTTCTTTTATTTTCGTAGGTGAAGGATATGGATCAGAGTAACAAAGAGCAGACACAAACAAAGACTCCTATGGTCTATATATGTGGTGGTAAGTACACCTGAAAATTCATTTTAACACTATTATTAGGTATAGGATTAATTAATAATGTGTAGAGATAGGTAAAAGTCGTTTGAACGAAAACACACACAAATGTCGATACTTAAAAAAAAATATATGGGGGTTTCTAAATTGCGAATAACGTGAATTCGATATTTTATAGTATTTTACGTGAAGTTTCTTCAAATCATGTTTGGCCGTTAGAAACTGAAGAAGCACTGTTAGTAAACGCACTTTCTTAGGTCACTTGCAGTGGTAACCTAACGAAAAGGTAGTTTCCTCATGGATTAGGGCAATGGCGTTTTTGAAATCTCCATTTCGCCTTTTATCACCACTAACGGATACGAAAAATACAATAAAATAACTTAGCCCTATTTGGAAAGAAATAATGTTATACCAGGTTGGCAACAATGAGATAGTCCGATGACATCAGATATTAACTACTAATACTCACCCTATCGATACAAATCAACTTCAAGAAACTAAATTTTCTCTTAATCCATCCGTTACGATTTATCAGGAAATGTTCACTGTATTTACCAATGTATCAGCCGTAGAGCGTTGACTTAGTAATCGGAAGGACCTGGGAACGATCTCAGCGGCCGCGCATCCTGACAGGTTTTTCCTCCGTGATACCAAGCGAATGCTGGGATGGTACCTACTAGACAGGCCCTCGCCTAACTACTTTCCAAATCCTCTCCACCACCCTATCCCTGCCTGAGCCTGAGATTCTTAAAGGCCATACATAAATTCAAACTTACCAATGTAAGAAGTTAATGTTGAATTCCAAGTAGGAACCCCTGTATCTCAAAAACTAAGCAGAATCGGACGCATGAATCTGATACCTTTTTTCTTGCTTTTGCTTCAGAAATTCACGAGCGAAGTTTGTCGGTTGATTTTTGGTACACTCTGTATAGAACCAACTACATTTAGCATTCTTTCGCACTGCATTTAACTGTAAGAGATTACGGGAAGAACCTTGTTGTGTCATATTTTTTATTTTAAATTTATTAAACTATGCATCGTTATTCATCAGATTGTAGAAACTTTTTCGGCAAATTAGATCCTTTCCTAAGATAAGAGCTGTTTATATTATCGTTCGAAGGATAAATGTGTAATTGAAATTGCCATACTTATAAGTGCGGAGAAAGTATTTTCTTTTAGTCGGGGGTTTGCTGTGCATTTTCAAGTTGAATTCGGCCTGAGCCAAAGATTCCTAAAGGCATTAAATAAAATTTAAAATTATGTTGAAGTCACTGTTAAATGCAATGATATTTGACCTGTTCAAACGTAACAGTTGGACAGTCTCTAGTGGAGCACCCTCTTTGTGAGACTGAACTTCTATTCCCTTGAAGTTACGAGTCGAACTTCACATACCTAATTCTTGACAACAGGCAACATGGCTTCCGTCATGACGCCAGTTCAAGCTGCGTTTTTACGTATTTCTTTTGTTATTGTTGATTGTACTGGCATCTTTTGCTGTGTGACATTTCTTCACGATAAAGAGACCTTATATTGATGCTGTCATGTGCCTTCTTGGTCCCGAAAATATGTGATTTTTTTTTTTCTATCTCGTTTTTCAGGGCTCATCAGAAATAAATTCCATTTCCACTAAAATGTGAGCTGTAAAAATATTGTAGAATTTATTAATTAAGTACTATTTTTATGTGTTTTCATGAAAAAATTTAGTGAATTAATTAAATTTTCTCACCGTGGTTCTGAAATTCTGGTGGTGATCAATATTATTCTCACGCAACGATAAAAAGATAATAAATAAATTTAAGTGATATCGTCGGTGGTTGTGTTGGCAGTATGTTGATGATGGTCTGTGTGTGTGTGTGGGGGGGGGGGGTCCATATGAAGGGAGGTGTTTTATAACCGTTTATAAATTGTTTCTTCTTGCAGAATGCCACCATGAAAACGAGATTCGTGCAAGAGATCCCATAAGATGTCGAGAGTGTGGATACCGTATTATGTACAAGAAGAGGACAAAGCGATGTATCCTTTAAAAGCAGTGGACAATTCAAGATCTAAATTTTGTGTTTTTCTTGTCTTTTTTTTTTTCTTCTTGTTTCTCTCCCTTTATGACTATTTACACATTTACTTGTAGAATTATAGTAACATAGTGTTTTCACTTAAGCTTTTGTAATTACAGGAAAGTACTGTCACATGCTTAGAACAGAGTTAGCCAGTGTCAGGATCAAGAAAGTGTATAAGATGATCTTCTGGTTATTTTCCATTTTAAGTGCAACACGGTGAATAATCGAATGAAATATTGGCGATATATAGTGATTAGTATTTTAAAGAATCTATGAGTCTGGATTCATGCTTCTGAGTTTGTAATAAACGAGTGTTTTTACACTAGCAGAATGAGATACTACTTCTTGCATGGTTATCAGATTCACTTAATCTCAATCATACTGGGTATGCGTAGGTCAGTAAACGAAAGATGCAACATTGAATTTGCTATCTTCTAATATCCGAGAATCATGGAACACCATTGGATTGATATAGGTAGTATACAGTTCACGATGATAGTGGAAGTCGTACTATTAACCTATCTATCTGAAGCGTGACCGAAATTTTCACACTACGTAATTATTTGTTTCTTACTAATATAAAACAGAAATATTAGATTATTTCTGGAATATTTCTATACAACTCGTGTCTTACAACAATTAAAAATGTCTGTTCTAAATAGGCATATTGATGCGTCTACATGAAGCATCTTCGCAACGCGACATCATCTTTCAAAATATACGTCTATTTTGCAAAACTGCAATGCTGCTTTTCTAAATGTCGAACAGATAATATCCACATATATTCAAATGGCTTCCCTTCACAAAATTTTCTTTTCCTTTGTAATCATGCAGCAGTTACAACATAGATAATTGTCAAAAGATTGACAAGATTGTAAGTGCAAAACGTCATGGCAGCTGGTTTTGAAATTAACTCTTTTCTTTATGTTCGTTAGTAAGAATAAATATGCATCTGAAAACTAGCAAATTCTGTTTATTAGCAACCAAAGCAAGTAATTATAGGCTTATTTATTCCATCAGAGAGAGAGAGAGAGAGAAAAAAAAGAAAGAAAAAAAAATCCACAAATGATAGGAGTCTATCGACCTTTGTGAATGTCACTAACTCTTTAGTTTGAAATGAACATAGAAAAACTTACATTCGCCATCCCGGTCACGGCGGCTGTCAATTGTTCTGTGTTAATATTACCATACACAATGTTCAGTTGTGGAAAACGGGTAATAATAACTTTTTTTTTATTTAACTTTGCAATTGACTAACCCACAAAATCATATTCTTGAGAAAAATAAGAAGAAGTATCTAAAACCTACTGCTTTCGAAATAAAACAAGAATATTTTTCAAGTTCATTCAATGTCTCTCTTTATCTTATCAACAAAAAATATAATTGGTTTTGGTTTACATAGTTATCCTTATTTTTTTCAAGAATATGGTTTTGAGGATTAGACTCTTTTTCGTCGCAGGCATTCAGTTAATAATTTTATTATAAAGAGCAAATAATACAATAATAATTTCGTATGGTATCGCATATTTGGGCACTATAGAGAAGAACTGCTCTATGTCCGCTTTGTGAACATCGTGGACAATGAACTTTTAAAGTGAAATTTCTGTCTCTTTAATACTGCCGTGGAGAAGGGAATTTATAGGGTTACTTGGTAAAGAAAAGCACTAGACAGATCACTTCTCTGCAATAAAAAAAAACAGTCAAGTACCAGGTGTCTCAAAAGTTACGCAGCCTGCACTTTCGCAGTACATAACTATTAAACTGAAACACATGTGACATGGTTCTTGCACGAAATATAGGCCTGTATATTAGGAAATTTTTATAGATATTAACACACGAAAAATCAACCATCAGTCGGGCACACAGTTGTAAAAAAATGTTATTCTGAGATTTCCCAATATACAAGGCTATATTTCATGAGAGAACCATGTCTATGTGTTTTAGTTTAATAGTTACATACTGCGAAAGTGCGGGTTGCGTAATTTTTGGGCCACCTTGTGTATCTTGTGGATAAAACTGATTTTTGACAAAAAAAAGTGGACTTAGATCAGCCTGTAGTGCCCATTTATGTTAAAGTTAGGGATTATAGTTAGTATTAAAAATGTCCCTTACTATCCAAGCCAGCTGTGAAACTACAGCAACATATTCGATTTGTGGGTTCGTAATTGTTCCAAGCTTTTCAGAACGTACATGTGCTGTACTCTTTGTGCAGTATTATCAATAGCTTAAACTCTGTCGTGGATTGTGGCAAAATTCTCTTATGAAACTTCTCTAGAGGTGAGATAACTGGTAGGGAATGGAATAGGCAGAGTAATAAAAAACCGACGTAACGTGGTGGTCGGTACATCGTCACAGCTTGTTTAAATCCACGTTATTATTATATTCCACTCCTAGCATTTACGTGCTTGATTAAGAAATCAAGTGCTTCTCAAACTCTCATCAGTTTAAAATGTATTGCTTTTACGTAAAAGTGTAAATTCGCGTGAGATAACACTTGAAACTTATTTCTATACTGTCTCTAGCCTAAATGTTCGTTTTCTGTATTTTCCTGTATTTCCTTGCTTAAAGTTGAATGAAAATCCCTTTTATCGTGCTAATTGTCCCCTCCAATAGAAAATATGCTACAAAATTACGGATTGATAAAGTTTGTATACATTTCGTTGAGAAACCCTCTGTACACAAATTTGGGTGCAAAAAGCATTGTTGTGGAAATGAGATTTCATGCCTTTCGTGTAAATTTTCCAATCAAACGGAAAAGTTTATACAAAAGTTGGTTTGTTCACAATAAAGAATTTTACATATTATTTTCAACCAGAGTAGTAGATAAATGTCCCTAGTGTAGTATTAGCATGTATGTATTTGAAGTTGTAATAGTTAAAACAGCTAGGAGAGTACAGGAATGAATCAAAAAATAATACAAATAATAAATAGGTAAATAAATAAAATAAAAGCAGTTTGGGCAGCATTAATACATGTATACCCAGAGGGGTGTGGTTTATTTTCAAAATAATGATATTGACACATTTGTCACACTATTAAACGTTGTCTATTCAGATGGTTTTTCTCAAGTCAGCAAAGAAGTGAAAATCGCTGGATCTAGGTAACTGTAGTGTTGAGGTCCGTTGTGTTTGACCCCGGTCTTTTGCTTCAGTTAAGATTGTTATGTGTCACCTTGTACTATAAAGTATAGGGTATTATTTCGTAACTTGTTGACTAGACGTTACTGCGTCCCCATACACTTTAAAAAGCAGACAATTAGTTCTGACACTGGCACTAGCTTGACTCCACAAATCCGTATAACTGTGTACATTTGCACGCGAGGTCAGTTTTCAAACGTGTCACGATGAATTTACTTACCAATAGTGGCACTCCAAGTGAAATCCCACAAACCGAAAAGGTCTTTTTTTTTTTTTTTTTTTTGATTAGCTTTTAAAAGACCTGTTGTCTTCATTGTCAAGAAGAATATCAAGGTGGCTACGTGATCGGTGTGTTGAGATGGGAATACTGCGAGAATGTGACGACACATCACTCGTAACGTTTCTTCCATGTTGAAATCGTTTCCAGGATGCAGCATTTCTCTGAGCCTCCTCTCTTCGTTCGAAATTCGTTAAACAGATTTTGGGGGTAGCCCAATCGGCACCTAACAGTGCAGTGCTATTAGAAACAGGGAGGTACCCAATAAGCACAGTGGTGAAAACGAGGGTTTTAAAATACTGGTTGTATTTACGGGAAATGAATAGTATGAGAGAAATTCAAAGAAAGTGCTTAGATTATCAAATGAAACACAGAAACAATAACAACTGGTTAATGGGAGTTTTTGAATTCTTAAGGGAAATAAATATGGCCGATCTGATAGACAATAGTAAAGGGCAACCAAAAGAAACGTTCAAAATAATAAAGCAAAAAGTAGAACAACTAGCAATTAAAAATTTAAAAGCGGACTGCAGGAAAAACATCTCTCTAGAAACATTTATAAAACTTAAAACAAATGACGGTACAGAAGCGTATCTAGAGTTCGGGAGGGGGCAAAGAAGGGCCATCGCAATGTTTCGAATGGGTATTTATAGATGGAAAAGCCCGAAGGATGATGAGGGAAATCGTTTGTGTGCCTTATGTGGTGAATTAGAAACGGAAGAACACATTCTAATTGCATGCAAGCAATTGTGTGAAGCGCGCGCGGGGTCGTGGGGTAAATATCAAGAACATGACCGCGGAATAAGCGAAATTTTAAACACAAAAGACAAAAAAGAGATGGTAGCACTAGCCAAATTTTTACAGAGTTTCTTCTCCTTACGAGAAGACGTTCTAAAAGACAGAGAAACTAATACATCCTCTAGTCTCCCATAAAAATGTTAGATAAATATTGTATAACATGAACTTAGTATTATTATTTTTTTCTGCTATTGTACGGAGAGCAATTGTTACACATGTAAAGATGTATTATGGGTCATATGACCTTCAGTACAACTCAAATAAATTAAATCTAAATCCTCTCTTCGTTGAAATCTCATTCTGTTAAGGCTGACTTCAACTTGAGAAACAAGAGAAAGTGTGCACACACACTTCTTTCATGGCCTCGGGGTTGTCGAGGATTAGCGCACTCGCTTTCTGTGCTGCACGTGGTCACGGACTCAATTCCCGCCATAGTCCATTAAACGGAGTAGTTTGGGGCCGACTTTACACACACACATAAACTTTAGAAGCACACTAGTTCGTTTAGGACATTAATAAGAAGTCAGTCAATCACGTGGTCATTGTACGTTGACGTTAACTGGGTCCAAATCCAGATCTGGGAACCTGACGACGTTCTTCCCGTATTAAAACGTCTGTACTACTTGTGGAACTTGTGGCTCATACAGTTTGCTTTTGAAACAAATTTTCACATTCACATTCGTCAAGATGTTTCATTTTTTATTTTTATTACGAAGCCGACAAACGATACATGCAAGTTTTCACTCCATCGGCAATAGCTCGATGGCTAATGTTAATAACGTGGCGTGGCGGAGAGCGCTGTGTTGCGGAAACCCGCCACTAATCAGAACGCGCTATTCAAACTGTTTGGTGTGTAGATGAAAAGTTATAAAAGCCTAGGAACGAATAAAATCCTGACAGTGGTAGAAAGACACTAGTAGACAAAAGGAGTAGTTTTTCTCTTTTTCTACTGATATTTGGTTGTTCTTTTTGTCTCTGTTACAACAGAGGAGTCAGAGTAGAGGGTTATAGAGATGATACTTCTTTTTAAAGGAAAGAAAAATGAAGTAAGTTATGTTCAGTATGAGGGGAATAGTCATCTCGCTTTATAGAAAGCAGCTATTCGCTTCAATTACAAGTGTCTTTTTAAGACTTGACATTCCGTCCATTGTTTTGAAAATTTAGCCAACATTCTTTATAGTGAAGCAATCAGAAAAAATGTAAGGTTTCTTTTATGGTTATGACACGTCAAACCATGAGTTAATCATCAGAGCAGCCGTAAAATCATTTGGAGAATATCAGAATTCTTTATCAGTTTTTTTTTTCTTACAAGTTAATATTTTTTTCATACCATTCTCAGTGATGATAAATGTAATGTATTTTTGTAAGTAATTTTCCTTAACTTTTAAATAGTGGTTGTTTTTGATGCAAGATGAAGTGGTGAAACTATGAAAGACGACTTTCCAATTCCAGGAACGAGGAACGGGATAGTTTGGTTACTATGCATATATGTGTATATTTTGTATTAAAAATGTTAAATTGTGATAAAACTGAAAATACAAAATAAAAATTCTGCGTTTGAAGCATAAAATTGTTTCTTTTATATGACTAAGAGACAAACTCCGTTTATAAACCAGGACCCAGGTTATTCGGAAATGAATGCCCATATTCAATCCTCTCTACCTCTGTTATACGGAACCAGTGGAACCGTGAGTAATACCCTTTGAGTCAGTGTCAGAGCAACAGAAAGCCTTCACGCCATATGAGGTGCAGGTGTCATAGGACGTGTTACAGGGCTCTGTGCAGTACGTTGGAACAGCGTGATCTCTGGATAATTTTGTTGCAGGAGTTCAAAGTGGAACATACGTCAGCAGAAACGTATCGTAGTGTTGTAAGGGCATGAGGTGTGGACTCAACCTCAGAACGGACAATACGTCGTTGGTTTGAAAAACTTTGAGCTGGGGACCAGTTTCCAAGATGCGGAAGGTAAAGGTCAAGGGTAAATAACGATGCTTTAAATGCATGTGTGGAGGCAAATTCACGCATCACCAAGTAGGAACTTGTTCGACATTTTCAGTTCAACCATTTTAAGTTATCTACAGCGAAGAGGGAAAGTGAGAAAATGGACAACTGGGTGCCAGTGGATATCTACAACAACCTGTTGCTTCTTCACCAGTGAGATCATATTGTGACATGTGATGAGAAAGTGGATCCTGTACTATAATTACAAGCAAAGTGGGCAGTGGTTGAAGGTTGGTGAAATCCCCAAAAGGCTTTCGAAAACCGAACATCTCAGAAGATTTTGCTGTTAGTGTGGTGAACATCACTGAGTGTTGTTTATTACATGTTCTTTCCTCCTGGTCCATTACCACTGTCACGTACTAAGCAGAAATTGACGAAAGCACGGACAGTTGTGTAAAAAGTAGCCGTCGTTAGTCAATAAGAAGGGTCCTCAGTTCTTAGAAGGTAACCTTCCAAACTGTGAGTGGGGGAATTTCGTTAATTTACCTGCAATGAAACCAACTACACATCTTATTTTACTGACCAGAAAACAAATTTGCGCTCAAGCTTCGAAAATGAGTTATGGCTACAAACATGAAATTGCACCAGAGAGGGAAAAACGCTTGCTTGTAACAAGGAATTTCATCAGAGTGCATTTTTAACAATTTTTTTATAACAATGTCAAATAAAAAAGAAAAGTATGTATGACACACGTTTATACTTGTCCACAGAAATGCAGAACTTGTTTTCAAACGAGGTCACATTTGATTCAAAAATTATAATTTTACCAATTTTCATTTTTGACCTCCAATTTTGGAACTGCTCACGAACGAAACATAAAACTCACACTAAACATAGATTATTGTACCATGTATTGACAGTTGTACGTTTTATAAGATTCCATCGACTTGTGTTGTACACAATGGAATCTACATATTGTAGTCCAACTTTACCCTGAAAAAGAAAATAAATAAACAACTGCGTATCTTCGTTGTGTGTGTGTGTACACAAACACACACACACCCTGGTATGTTCTGCCTACTTCTATATTTTGTTTCGTATTGGTATCAAGAATTTGGTAAATGAAAAAAATGCACTCTGGTGAAATTCCTTTTTGCAAGCAAGTGGTTGATTTCGTTGCAGGTATACGCAATCTCCCACTCACGGTTTGGAAGGTTACCTTATTAGCAAACAACGCCAAATCCCATGTGGCAAAAATTACGAAATAGAAACTGACTTGAGGGATGAAGTATTTCCGCACCTTCTATATTCTTGGGACTTAGCAGCAACCGACCGTATGTTTATGCTTCTAAGTCACTTCAAGAAAAACAAGGTATTCAAAAAGAGAGCCACATTTCTTCAGGGACGGGATTAAGAGCTTGTATGAATTGTTGGCAGACAAGAGTTTATGCTACGAAAGGAGGCTGTTTAGAATGAAGTAGGTTATTTACTCCATTTCAAAACTCGGCAGTAGTGTGAAATATGAAAACGGTCGTTTATTCCCGAACAACTTCGTAATTAATCATTCACTTCCTCGACGTTTCTCTACATATCATCTTGAGGCGAGGGCTAATGTTTAAATATAAAAGTAACCCATAGTGCTGTTACCGCCCATATAATTAATTTTATCTTGTCTCGAAGAGGAAATAAATAGAAAGACAGGAAGAAAGTGGAAAATTTTAGAAAGACTAAAAACTGATCTAATATTCCGTATTAATTTTGTCGTTGCAGCGTTGCCAGATACTATGGATGGAATGATAATATGAAGTACCATTTTTATTGTCGAATAAATGAATGTTCCTGTGTACGCTACTTCTACAGATGTGTTCAAATTATTAGACTCAATATTCATTTTTCTTGCGTTTCATTTCCCATGCAATATTACATCGGAAACACATTTGTACGTACGTAATTCTAGTTACTATTATATAATTTAATACTTAACTCATTTTTAATGTAAACTTTATTTGTACATGGGCCAGTCTAGTAACTTTGGACTTCGGCCTGTCACGATTCGCCTTTAGCTGTTAAAATCCACACCCATGCCCCTTCCGGGACTCGAACCTGGGACCTTCGAGTTGATGGCCGACCGCTCGGCCACCTGGCCGGCTCATTAATGTGTGTCACTTAAGCTTTTCAAAATCAGTAATCAATTTGTGCATGATACACACATAATTGCTACATACTGTTTAGTTCTATATGACAGACATTAAATGAGAGAAAAAAGTCAGAAGAAAATTACGTCTGACAAAGATTATTACTTTGTATGGAACCCTTTATTCTTTATCAAATGCTTCTGCTTTTGTGGAATGCCTACGTACAAGTTTAGTTACACTTTTGCTGCAAGTGACCGTTGTTAACACACACACTATTGATTTCCTCGATCAGCTAATGTTTGGCTTTAATGATGTTGTTCTTCATCATTTTCTTCATGAAGCCCCGGAGAAATTCAATGGAGTTCATGTTAGAACGTTGTCCGGCTACGGAAGTACACTAATATTCCTGTCTGTCCTGGACTTCTTTGACGTTCTTCAACTTGTGCCGTGGGGTTCCATTATGCATAAAGATGAAGGATCGTCACCAAATCAGGCGCCAGTATCTCTTGAAGTCCCTTTAATTATCAGTCAGTCTGCACTGTTTCCTCTATTATATGAAGCTTTCCAGGTTCGAGGACAGACGTTACACCCCAAAACCGTATTAGGGTTGGATTCTTCACAGTTTATTGTACACATTCCAATTGGAACTTCTCTTAGGTCCACGTCGCCCATATCATAAACATTCGTCAAGCGCAGTTAAATATGACTCACCACTGAAACATACTTTCTCCTAATTTTCAGAAGTTCAGTGTTTCAGTTTTTGTGCTCATTCGGGGCGCTTCTTTGCCATTTTTAGATATGAACAAGAAACTTGAGAATTTTCGGAAGTGAGTCTAATGATTTGAACATATCTGTAATACTGGAATAGAAGATCTATTCACACAAGATTTAAGATTGCTTTTGTCTACCTTCTAGCCACGATAAGCTAGAAATGTTAGATGAACAGATAATGTTTGACGAAACGTCATTTGATTCTTTCTAATTTAGTAACATAGTTATGTTTTAATTTAGCAAGCTACCAAATCGTATTTTAGGTTAAAATATCGTAACTGAAAGAAACGAGTAAAGAAAACTTACCGGTTGGATGATTTTCAGTTTTTCCTCAGAACAACTACTTGATCCTTGAAACAGGCACTGACTGGCCTCCAAATGGCTATGGCTACATCAGCCACATAGCATGGAAACTTTCCTTTCGTGTGGCTTCGGGTTTAGAAATGAAGCGGATAGAGGCATATCCGCTGCTATCTTTGTATATTAAATGTGGGATTTCAAGCAATTTCCTTTGCATTTGGAACAATAAAACATTTGAATCTGTTTATATAGAACAATATGCTCTTTTGTAACGAAAATATATTTTTATGCTTCATGTCGTCATATCTTTCATTATATTCTAACCATTGGAAAAGTAGTGGTGATTCTAGTCGTAATTTATCATCTCAGCATTTATGTGGTGTGAGAGAAATTCGATCGGATGGCCGCCCAATTACGAGACGATTGCTCTCACACACACACCCATCTTCCACATTTCATTCTCTTATATATATATATATATATATATATAAAAAATGTAATTTACGATAATGATATCAATAAAATATTCGTTCTGAGAAAATTGAACGTTTGAGGGAAGAAACTCGGTACTCATGAATATTAGCCGTGAGAATAGCAGATGTCTTCTGGTTTGTAATGGTGGCATAGTGAATTCTTGCTAAAGTTGCCTTTAACTCGTTTTGTATGTCAACCGCACAGCGTAACATTCTCCGTAATTTACTTGTTCTTGTCTAGATATTCCATAAATACAATACCTTGTAAATTCCAGGAAGACTTAGCTATCAGGTTCCAGTACGGAATGGTCTGCCTTTTGGCGCCTCTGTACTTCGTGAGTAGAGTAGGAAACACACATAAACAGTCAAACGATTTTCTTTTTTCATTCATCTAGCATGGGCGGAGTTAGGAGAGAGATCTTAGGGGGTGGGGGTGGGGATAGGGACATCACTTTAAAAAAATATCTTTTAGAATGAAACATTTAAAGTCATTCTGTTTGACACAGAAGCCGTAATCTTCTCTCATATTGAGATTGTTTTCAACTAGTTAACTGTGATTCAGAAGCAAAATTCATTGTCAGAAAGTAAGATTCGTTGTAATTGCTTCTTCTGGTACCTTTCTATTGCACCCTCAAATGTACTCCTCAGTGTTGCATGAAAGGGCGTAATCTCAGTGTTAGTAGCATATCCTCACAAATCTTTTTACATGGTTCTCACGCTTCTGGATATTACTAGAATTCATTTTGTTTTCAAGACCCTTAAAAGTACTGAAAATTGGTAGATGGTTCATGAAAGCTCTTGAAATTTATTGTTCAAAATATAGTGAAATAATGAATGACTTTTGTATCTGATAAAGCACATGACTGCAGGGTGGGCTATACTAATGAAATAAATAGACTTAAACGATTGGCGTTATATACAGACTCCTATATGTATGAGACATATTAATTCAACTTTCTGTTTTTATCCTCGCAGCATGTTCTGGAGGCGACCGTAAAAAATTGTGCGTGAAGAACAAAATTAAACTAAGACACTAAGAGAGGTAAAAAGCTGATAGTGAAAACGAAATAAATATGATAGGAAAACTATATTAAACGTGTGAGTGTACCAAACTAACGCATTACTCTGTCTACTCCGTGTTTTCATGCCATAAGTTATTGCTTTTCTACTTCACACACAATTTTGGCGGTCGCCTGTAGAATATGGTGGCGAAGATATGCACCGAAACAGTTGGGGAATTAATATATGTCCTACACATAGGATTCTGTACTTAACACCAATCGCAAGTAGAATTTTTCAAATCTTAGTTATTATTCATATTCGTTTTTTTTTTGTTTTTTTTTTTTTTTGCGAGGGAGGGAGGTTAGTGACAAAACTACTGCAACCATTCTTTAAATTTCAATGGTACTATCCATTGGTGACCGTCTTAGCACATCCTCCTATTAAATCAGCAGAAGAATACGTTAAGACTTCCAGTATAATAAAAATTAAACACCACTGGCGGTTGTCCTCTGCTTGTAACCTATGTCATCTTGTGAAATAAAGAATAAAAAATAATGTACTTGGTTCTTTTTGTAGTCCTTTTTTGAGGAAACTTCTTTACTCACATCACTAAGTACTTTTCGGTCTTAAACCTGAGACCTTCATCATGTGGAACGACTTTTTTATGTTTAAATATGTGGGTGGTTGTGATATAACTTACATCTGTTGTAGTATTTATATGAGTCATGATTATGGATACTTTGTAAAAATGAAATAAGTATGGATACTTTGTAAAAATGAAATAAGTATTGTAGACGTAGACTATCGTTGCTAGTGAAATACAAAGACTTTTCTCATATATATCAAAAGCGCAAGAACGAAAAAAAAAAAAATCGAGTGAGAAGTCATTCGCAAGAGTAGGAATTGCTGGAAGAAACACAAGTAAAGAAGCGTCGTGTTTAGGAATGTGTTGCAGAATTGCAAAAATTCAGCAGATGATTCAGTTGCACAATTTAAAGGGACTGGACATTATGGTCACCACTATGTTCATTGTTCAAGTAGTTTTGCAAGAACTGCCAAAGAAAGACTTACCTAAATCTCCTATCTCATGTACTTGTACTTGACAAGTCACTTTCAGTTTATCACCATTTTCCAGGAATAGTCTATTTACGAGTAGATAATCTTCCTTCTTTCAACTCCTTTCAGTTTCCTACTTACACGCAAGAGAAACTGGTGTATTCTAAAGTGATACAAGAAGATAATCCAACTTCTACATCCACATGTTGAGACAAGATCCGAAACTAGTACTACTGTAGATTCAACGGAGCATTTTCTTCGATTAAGTAAAGTCTTCGGACTTGATTAAAACTTGTCCTTGTGAAGAGTTGATTGGGTAGACTATCAGCTTCTTCACGAATTTTGAGTGCAGAAGGTCCCAATCAATCTTACGACTTTGAATTACATTATTTGATGTGAAGAAATTGACTATGTTATTTTCTTCACAAAACAAGACTAATTCGTGGATTCCTTGGATGACTTGAATACAAATATTGAAAAGTTCCAATATTTAACTAACTAACTCTATGGCTTATGGAACTCGCAAGTTCATTGCCGCAGTAACAAACGTTCGCCATTGAATTCTATCCTGGGCAATATCAAGCCAGTTATCATCACAAACACCTACTTCTCGAAGATCTCTTCTAATATTGTCCTCCCAACGACGTCTCGGTCTTCCCAATGGCCTCTTTCCATCCGGTCTTCCAACCAGGATATAATCTTCGTTTTTCCCCCATCTGAGCTACATGGCCTGCTCACCTTAGTCGTCGCGATTTCATTATTTTTACAACATCTGGTGAATCGTACAGTCCGTGGAGTTCTTCATTATGCAGTCTCCTCCACTCTCCAGTCATCTTGTCGCGTTTCGGCCCGTATATCTTTCTCAAAACTTTATTTTCAAATACACGTAATTTATGTTAATTTGCTAGGGTCGTACTCAAACTTTCGCAACCGTAAAGTATTACCGGCAAAATAACCGTTCTGTA
>JAGDQP010005912.1:0-45615 GCA_022664845.1 Lepisma saccharinum | reverse complement strand
CGAGTAACGATTCACCATACTCCGTTATTCTGGTTGGTTCTTTAATTAGTTGAGCAAGGTCAAAACTATCCAGAATGGACTTTAAGTACTTCGTTTCAGCATCATCCGGACACAGCTGATTGCAATTTAAGTCCCCCAATATGTAAAGACTATCGACTTGCGGATATAAATGTGTTATAAAATCTTCGAGAACAGATAACTTACAATAAGGGGTACTTGGTGGTCTATATACCGATATCACACCTAACTTAAGCGAATTTACCCTAACAACCATAAGAAGACATTCAACTTCCTCTGTTTTCTGTATTTGAACAAGTTTAATATTTAAATTTTGAAGATAATATACTATAATTCCCCCACCTCCTTTATGTTGCCTATCTTGTCGAAGAATAGAATACCCAGGTATTTCAATAATGCTTGTATCTAATGATTGATCGAGCCACGATTCTGTAACTACTGTTTATTTCTAAGCGACTGTTTATTTCTTACGTTACCTCATTTTTGCTTGTTACTTATGCTGCCAAGTATTTACATTTGTTCACTTTCTCTATGACCTCATCCCTAATTCTTATGTTTTTATTTCCTTCATTCGCTGTGTTTCGGCTTGTTATCATGTATTTTGTTTTATCTGTTTACCTGTAGACCTATCTCATCGCACGCTTCTACTAAGCCATCGGTGTTGCTTTGTAGTGCATCTATATCGTCCCCTATTAAATCTACATCATCCGCGTATACAAACAGTTGATTCAAACCATTCAGTGATAGTCCCTTTTTGTCCCCTTTAATTTTTAAAATCGCATATTCTAACGCAAAGTTAAACAGTAGTGGGGACAAGGCATCGCCTTGTTTCAATCCGTTGCGAATCTTGAAATTATCTGACATATTATTACCTATCTGTACTCTGCTTATGGGGTCGCTGAGACACATCTTCACTAGTTGAACCAATGTTTTCGGAATTCCAAATCATATCAGGATACTGTATAACTTTTCCCTGTTGATAGAATCAAATGCTTTCTTAAAATCAATGAATAGCTGATGAACCGTCCCATTGTATTCCCATTTCTTCTCCAAAATTTGTCTCAAGGCAAAAATCTGGTCCAACGTGGATCTATTTCTTCTAAATCCGCATTGGTGATCTCCAATTATTTCATCTACGTATACACTTAGGCGTGTTAGCAGAATATTACTTAATACCTTGTAACAGGTTGGAAGTAACGAAATTCCGCGGTAATTATTACAGTCCGATTTATCGCCTTTTTTTGTAAATCGGAACTATTATTGAGGTTTTCCATTCCTTTGGGAGCTCCTCCTTTCTCCATATAGCACGTATCAATTTATGTAGTTCCTTGATTAGTGTCGTTCCTCCTGCTTTGATTAATTCGGCTGGAATATTGTCTATTCCTGGTGATTTGAAATTTTTCAGTTTCTTTACCGACATCTCGATCTCGCTAGGTTCGGTAATCCACGGTTCTGTGGTATGGATTTCAAATTCCTCTGTTTCTTCCCGTTGTGTACATTACGATGTTTGTCGAAATAACTTTTCCACACATCGACAATTTTAGTCGGATCAGCCTAGAGATCTCCACGTTCATTTCTAATCATTCCTAACGTCGGCTGGTAACCTTTCCTTAACGAGTTTACCCCTTCGTATAGATCTGGTATGTTATTTGTCTTGCCGTTTTCCTCTATCTCCTGAATCTTCTGCGTCAGATATTCTCGCTTTTCGTTTCTGAACCCGAGTGTGGCGTCTCGTTTCGCGTTACTGTAGTGGTTGATATTTGCTTCGCTTTTATTACTTAGCCATCGTTGCCTTGCTTGTTTTCGTTCCTCATGAAGCTTAAGGCATTCTTCATCAAACCAAGGTTTGTTTTTCTGTTGTTTCTTCTCACCTACGCGTTCCTTCGCTGCGCTCTTCATTGTTTCACGAATTGCCTCCCACATCTTACTTACATCAATTTCATTATTAGTATCATCATTATTATTACTCGAGTCGGCTAGGATTTCGAACCTATTTGAGAGTTCGAGTTGGTAATCTGCTTTTATGCTCGGATTATTTAATCGTTTCACTTCGAATTTCAGTTGTTTTGACCCCTTGTTTTCTCTGTTCGCGATGCATAACTTTTCCCTTACTTTTGTGATCACTAATTGATGGTCCGTGTCACCTTCCGCTCCTCTGTACGACCTAACATCCATTATGTTGGTGTGTCTTCGTCTGTCTACTAATACGTGATCGATCTGGTTGAGAGTTTTGCCGTCTGGAGATACCCATGTGTATTTGTGTGTGTCTTTGTGTTCAAAGTACGTGCTCTTTACCAGTAGATTTTTCGAAATCGCGAAAGTTATCAGTCTTTCTCCATTGTTGTTGGTCTTTTCGTGAATTCTGTATTTGCCTATAGTAGGTCTATATTTTTCTTCCCTCCCTACCTTTGCATTGAAATCGCCCAACACAATTTTCAAATTATACTTCGGTAATCGGTCAAACAGCCTTTCTAGCTCATCATAGAATACATCTTTGTCGTTATCAGTATCCACATCGGTCGGAGCATAGACGTTTAATAAAACTGTGTTGCCCCATCGAGTTCGTATCATAACGTACGATAGCCTTTCGTTTACGAACTCTATTTTCTGAACCGCCTGAAGGATACTGTTCATAATGAGGAATCCTGTTCCGAAATCGTGAGACTGTGTTCCCCGTAGTAGAAAGTGTACTCGCCCTGTGGGATGCTATCTTGACCCTCCCACCGAACTTCTTGTATCGCTAATATGTCTAGCTCGTACTTCTCGGTCTCGCGTATCGCCACCTGAAGAGCGCCCGTTTGGTATAATGTTCGTACGTTATACGTTCCTATTCTAAGGTCTTTCTTATCCTGTTCTTGGAGCCCCCTGAAGCATTCTCAGCCCGGAGATCCGAATGAGGGACTAGTTTACCTCCGGAATATTTTACCCCAGGAGAATCCATGAACCATATGCTACTATTTCTTGACATGTTTTAGCGGTGTAGAGTTGTCAGCTCTACGACCTCACAGTAAATGTAGACATTCAAGATGTCGTCCTCTGTTCATCTCTGGGCCTTGCCGATGTCATTCATCTTCAGCCTAAGAGTGGTAATGGTGATGCTGCTTCCTCTCATCATGATATTTTTGTTCAGGGTTATCTTCCCCTAGCCTTTGTAAATCCATCTACTAACTGCAAGGCAGCAGTACTGGTTTTGGTCCGCCCCGGAATATTTCCGGTACCCACCATATCTGGTCGGCATTCCCCTATCCGCCATCTGGGAGGCGCCTGGTGGAAGACCAAGAATACAGGAAAAAAAAAAAAAATCTTGACAGTCACATTCGAGGAATACAACACTGACAATACGAAATCAATTGTTATTTTGCAAGTTGTTTTTATACTGATTGTTATTCCGTCATGGTTTCTTTATATCATCAACAATGTGAATGCTGTTGCTTAGCATTATTTTGGGATCACCGCCCTTGAAAATAAAACCCGCTGTCATAAGTTATCTCACAATGAGATTTCTTCTCCCAATGTAATGTAGACCAGGGCGGTGAGGGCCTGTTGAATTACAGTGATAGGCCCGGCAAAATCCCGAAGATGTCTTGAAAACTCAAATAAGACAATTGTTATGGCATGCTTAAAAGTTCTGACAGCTCTGTCAAATAACGTACAGTTCTTCATCTGTCAATTTTGTGTTACCCATCTTCCTGAAAGATAAAATGAATTTTATGGGCGGTGACAGCATTATGGCTTACGCCCGTCTCGATCATCTTGAAAACTTTATTATTATTATTATTATTTCTCAAAAAAGCAACAAAACTTTTCAAAGTTCGAGTAAACACACGAAGAGAACGCTGCCAACGTGGTATTTTGTGTGGATTCAGTTGTTTGACAGTTCCAGCACAACATTCTGCAAAGTGTACATTCCAAACACGTGACTGCACGTAAGATCTTATTTACCTATTTTTTAATTTCACACCTGTAATGAATCAACCGTGTCTAACTCGGTATCAAAATTATATTAGAAATTAATGATTTAGTTAGTAGATAGTTCTTACTCGCTGGTTTGCATGTTAGCTTCCTTTTCAAAAAAATTAAGACATTATTTGTTGAATATTTTACAAACTGTCAATGTTATATTTTCACAAAAGCAAAAGCAATACGTAGGTGAAGTAGATAAACATTAGAAAGTTCTAAGATCAGAAAAAGCAAGATTTTCAGCTCAAAAGATGGATAGAACTATATCGTTAATATTACGCATTCAGTTACATTTAGACAAACGTCGAAGCATGAAGTGAAAAAAAAAAAAAAAAGAATTTCAACTATTGAGGTGAATTCAACTCTCAATCTTACAGTGAAACCAAATTTGGAAGACAAGCAAAACTGCTGTCAATATTCCGATGCGGTGTTTGTTAGTGATGCTACAGAATAAATAATACTGGATGTTCTACGGAAGAGATGGTCAAGAAGTCAGCTACCGTAGATCGGGGCTAACTTTGTCCAGTAAACAGAGTTTGTCGTATAACTGCAACACACGCAGGAAATGTTATAGTAATTAATCTGAATTGATTACCATAGACAGAGCAGTTAACTGCACATATTCTGGAATGTTTACACACTGGTAAGTACAATCCAAAGCACTAAAAAAAAGTTTGCTTAGTAACTACTTAACGCGTAAAAATTTGGTCTTGGTACTAGATTACAAGCAACTAGTACTTTCCTGAAAGTTAGTGGAAAAAAAAAAATATAAAAAAATAAAGTTCCAATATAGCAAACCATTTTGGAGAAACAAGTAAGAGTACTTATAAATATGCTTAGAATGGAAGTGAAATCACCGTTTTTCCTTCCCACTTGAACAGACTTAGGACTGTCATATGCAGTCACACTTTAGAATGTTTTGGAAGTTGCATTATTTCAAACAAACTGCATATGGTGTGGTTAGAAAATGGTGGTTTCCACAAAGTAAAGCTGATATTACACATTGCGATCAAACCATATCAGATTTCATATCACACTTAAAATGAATGATGTGACACAGGCCACTAAACGGACAAGTGTAACTCCTTTCATTTCAGTTTGTGTGATTTGAGAATCTTTGGCATCGACTGGTCACCAAGTATAACACTAGCCGTCTAAGTACAATAAATGTTAGTATAAAACTAAGTTCAGATGTATGTATAGTCTGGCCCTATTCAAAATTCAGTGAAAAGGCAGGCACTGTAACATTAATATTCTAAAAGTTTAGCTTCTATCCTATTTAAAATTGAACGATGGTTGACAGAAATTATAAAATATTAATTAATATATAAAGTATTTAATAATTTTAACCACACTATACTTACTACTTGAATTATTGCATAATGATTCCTTGTCACGTCCTTGATGCGTCTCTATATTACTCTGGTGCTTGGTCTCCCTTATCTCTCCAGATTTTCAATGAATTACTGGCAACTGCTTTAATGCTGTAAAGAAGCAAAGTCATTCCTGTATTTGTAAAAACGTTTTGCATATATTTTTTTATTTTTAAACAATCATTTACATAGTCTATAACAGGAAAAGAGTAGATTAATTATTTTTTATGATCTAAGGAGAGGGGAACCCGACGGTGTAAGTTGCTTCTTTCGTTTGAGAATTCTTGTTCAGAAGAAGAAAATAACAAGATGGATTTTCTGTTTATTTAGTTACTTTTGTCTGGGGGTTGAAGGGTGAATGGAGTGTAATCCTGTCTAAATTCTGACAGAAGGGTCCTCAGCAACACAATTTTCGGGAAGTGAGATGGCCACTACCTGTCTTGTAGGCGAATCTTGTGATTCGTCAAATGTAGTGCAAAAAAAAAAAAAAAAAAAAAAAACAACTTAGAAAAGCAGAGTTAGAATGGCTTGTAAGAGACGTTACACTGTATCTCTCTCCCTCTAGAACACCATAAAAGGAAATTGAGCACACACACTTCTTGGCCTTTGGCATCAGTTTCATCTATCTGTGAGTTGCGAACACAGAAAAGAGTGTCCAGTAATTTACTAGTATAATGAAGATGCATTTGTTGGCAGTCAGACATTTTGTTTATGCTATTTAAATTACATATATCGAGAGGCTACTATGGCGTAAGAATCGCCAGTCTGAGGCATGCGTCTCTCGGCGAGCACTTCTGGAACCAGGGAAGGAAAAGGTAACGGCCAGCGTCTTTGTCTACGTACCATACCGGTGTTTACCTGGTGAAACTAAGGGAAACTCTGAAAAACTAAGTGAATATGGCCGGTAGCAGGTGTCGAACATTTTAAAATAAGTTAATATTAATTTACGAAAAGGAGTTGAACAAAAGATAGCTTATATGGCTGAATTAACCGATAGACGTAACGAATAATTCAAGAAATTATAAATATTTTAAAAGAACATATTTACATAGTAATCTACAAGTACACTTTGAAAAGATTATTATTATTATTATTATTTTGCTTAATTTGAGAAATAACTAATAAAGTACCATCAATACCAGATTATTACTATTGTTATAGTCAAGGAAAAAGAGAAACTGTAAAAGAACGTAAGGAAATAATCCTACAAGGACGACAGAAATAGAGTTTACTAGTGTTGAATTCAGACAAGTTACAGAAGGGACTGACTTATGATGTAGCTTTTCATTTCAAAGCTGGAATGGTACCTTCAAATTAGGCTCTGGTCGACTGCCTTCCAATATCCTCTATTCTTCCTTGTTCCGGTCTGAGTCAAAGGGGCTTAAAGGAAATATACAAATTAAAATTCATTTTCATCTCTGTTATTTTATATTTTGGGAGTTATTTCATGACCTCTTCATTGAGAAAATACGTTGAATTCAACGCTAATTATAATCATGAATCTAGATTTTCTTGTTTCTACTATTCGAAAATAACAAAAATTTGAAACGAACTTCTGTCTGGGTTTGTAACATGTTTCTTTAGTTAATTCACAGTATATGAGGTGAATAGCTATCAAAGTCCTAATCCCGTTACATATCTGAAGACGTCTCTCGGCGGACACATTTCTGGTGAAAATAGATTGGAAATGTAAAATCTGTATCTTACAGTGAAAATTTTATCACTACAGTGAAAGTCCATGGCGGCCCGGAAAATGGCCCGACGACCAAACGCCACTTTTTGATCGCTCCGACCTTCCTCTGACTACTTGTTGGTCGGGCCGCCGTCGGGTTCGGCATTTGGCTTGCTGGGAACACTAACTAGTGTTCAAATGTAAATATGAAACAAGCTTTTGTTTCACGTGAGAGAAGAAAGATACAAATACACTGCTCAACAGCTGCAAACACAATGCTGCCAGTCAGCAGCACTTAGGAGGCACGCAGGTTTGAGACCTGCTGCCGACGATGTTGACTGAGATTTTCCGGAGATTTCCCCAACTTTGCTAGAAGAATAGCGGGATGATACCCAGACAAATATTCTGGTTGCAACTTTCCCTTGCATGGAAAATAAGGCACTGAGGGACTTCATCCCTCCGACATGTGGCAGGCTTCAACCATAGATGTTTGAATGTTCCATAAATGTAAATAAAATAAGCTCCTCGCAAAAATGTAACAATATTTTGAACATACGGGAAAAATATATCCCTGCCATCACTAACCGGCAGTAATTTTTCTAGATTGAAGTTTTTTGAGGGGGTCGTTCAAAGCTGACCGATACTTTTCGACGTAAAAATGTAAGAGGTAAATGAAGCACGACATAATTGCCAGTAGATATACCACGGTTCTTTTGTAAGATTTTGCGCGGTCGCCATGATATAGATGGCGCATGAGCAGCAGTGAAAACAAACAGCGGAAAGAAAGAAATGTATCTGTTGCTGTGAAGTAGCGGTGTATTATAAAATTTCTGGTGAAAAAAAAAACAACAAAAAAACTGTGAAGCCAAAACACTGGTGTACGAATTGTGTAAACAGTTTTGGAAAGGACGAGAGGAAGTGACAAATTAACAACATTCATATGTTCAGCTAACTGTAGTCATAGTGAATATCACGTGGATGTTTTGGAAAAAAAGGTCGCAATGGTAACTATTATTCAGCATTGTTCCAGGGTGCCATATGTTGTCCGGACATGTAATGGTGCTTCATGACAATGGACGTTCGCATCCTCCTCATTCGACTTTCAAAACATTGGCCAATTTTCTCCGTACTGTCCAGGATTAGCCCTCAGTGATTATCATTGTTTGGATCCGTTAAGGAGAATTTGGGAGAGAACAAATTCCAGACAGATGAAGCACAACATATGACTGTCGTATGGTGGTTAAACCAGCAGTCCACTTCGTTCTTTGTTAATGAAACCAGGAAACTGCCACAACGATGGCAACAATGTGTGGGTGCTCAGGAGGAATACTTTGAAAAACTGTTGTAGTTTGGTGTTTGCATTTCTTTCATTTCCGACTTACAAATAAAAGTCTCGGTAAGGGTTGAACGACCCTGAGGAACAATAGAGCAAATCATTTAAATTATTCTCAAGTAAAAAAAAAAAAAAAAATAGGTCTAGGGCCCGTCTTCAGCTTAAATCTCGAAACACATTTTAATTACTAGTATATATAATATATCTTCTATTACATTAGGTCTACAATTTTACATAATGTGAACATTAATTCTTACCTCGCCTATTAAGATGATGTAATAGTAACAATCGTCCATATTGCGATTTTAATGGTGCAGTGTTGAAGTCTCTACTTGTAATTGGTGAGAATGTAACAAATTGTTCGAATATCGCTTCGGATATTTTGCTGTTTTGAAGATTAGTAAGTCCTTACAGTCTAAAGGTTAACTACGATCGGTTCAAATCCACTATTTAGATATCCAACCCTTAGATCCAATAAGGATTGTATCCTCATCACCAACAAGGGTGTTACTCCTTGAATCCGAAGAGGATGGTATCCTTACCTTCAAGAAGGGCCTGACATCTACAAAAGACTAAAACTAATTACAAACTAAGTAATTCGGCGTTCGAAAATGCAAGAATCTCCAACCTTATCTGGAACAAGGATGTGATTCTTGCTTGAGGGCCCTAGACCTTAACCTACCTTAGATCTACTAAAGCAGGAACTGCCTGCTCTAAAACTAGCGATTACTCACAGCGGCCATTGCGTCGTCTTCTTTCTTCTTAAAGTCTGCAAAAGAAAAAAAAAACACAAACAAACATATATATGTACTTACTGTGGGTGTCGGCGCCCCACTGCTTGTGGAATCTGTAGGAGAAACAAAAAATAATATTTTGAGTTTTCAATAATTTAAACGTAAATTATTTTGTACATGAAGGACAAGTCTTTTATTTGAATAACTATAGATAATGTATTCCAGGACGCAAACATGTCAAATTATCTAATATTTACCTATGATCTATCTATGAAGAGGAGTGTATTGAATTTGTTCTGCTAGTGTACGGAGGAAAGTATGGTATAAACTCGCCTCAGATGTTAGATAGATGTATTCCTACTTCCTAGCCAGCTCAATATCAGGTAAAACGTTAGCAAGAAAGACTTCAAGGCCACGTGTCGTAGTAGTCATAATTACATTAACCTGGTGGACTTACAAGTGACGGATGCGGGTCCAACGGAATACCCGGTACCAATAAACACTAGTGTACTCTTTTGGATTCGCAAAGCCAGTGCAGTTGCACCACTACTACTCGACCAATCAGTACTGGTGCATGTGGTGTTATCTAGTGCAAACACTTTCTGCGAGTGCAGCTGAATGTAGACAATTGACAGTCATTAGTTAGTGTATGAGAAAGAAGATTGGAGATGGCGTTACTTGAAAGTAGGAGTACGTGCCCGTTCGATCGAAATTTGCAACTGGTTGCACGAATATAAGTTGTCACTTCATTACACTTCAATGCAGATGCTGTAATCTTAGTGAACAAACCCTTTGTATTTTCATCCAAAGGTGAGATTAGTGATGATAGCCGTGTGTATGCAAAATGTTGTGTTGACTCGGTAGCGGCTGTTGAGCTTTATTTAGTGACAGTAACACCAACTGCACAGGCGAAAAAGGGCGATTGCTAATGGGATTAAGAACAAAAGAGTTTCTAAAGCTGTGTGTTGATGTACGAAAACAATTACAAATTCAAGAATAGATGAATAATGGCAACATACTTGACCAATGTTTATCAACAATAATACAAAATTCTACATGAAAACCTCACCTCTAGAAATTGTTCTTTCATATAAAAAAATTAAGGGTGAAATACCTTGGTGTGATCAGTGACAAAAACATGCTTCATTGTTAATGGAAACTGAATCAGATGCAAAGAGTAAATGTGGGTTATCAATGAGCAAGTGAAAACAACAAATTTGATTTATATTCTGATTATGGATAGCGAATATCGATTTCATTTTTTCGCTTCTGAGAGCTATATTATCAATTACTTTGTGCAACCAGTGAAGAATAGGTTTCTGTGAAAGATACTACGATTTTATTCTATGATATCTTTTAAAATCTTTTGGCATTCATTGCATATTATCGTACAGCTAACATCACTGTCAATGATTCTTATGCAATATAGTGGTAGTGGGTTAAAGCAAATTTGACAGAGATACTGATTCAGCGCAGAGTAAATGTACAGAATTCCATTGTGAACTGTCTGTTCCTGTCCCAAGGGTGTCCTATACTTAGCATGGCCAATCTAAGCAAGGAAAGAAGGCCGTCTCCCCAGTTATGATTCACAGGTACAACTTCAAGAATGATTCAGAAGAAATTGAAGAAAAAACTCGGTTTTCCGATAAAGAAATTCTGAGGTGTTGTAGGTTACTTATTTCGTAATAGGAAGATTCGGTATAAGACCACGTCTTCATAACAATTGCTTTCTCAAGTTTTTTCTTGGTCATACGTGGAGAATACTGAGATGATATCTTGGTTAATGTAATGGTTACTTTCATTCTTCTACAAGAGGTTAACGGCAAGAACAGGAAAAAAAAAATATAACTACTTTAAAGCTCATAAAAGCTTAGATACCGTTGGCAAATGAACCAATAAAGGGATGACCAATGCGAAGAATAAATTGCATTCTGTAAAAGGAAAGTGTAAAGAAGACAAGTGAACCACGTTTTTCTTAAATCAATCCAAATATGTTGATTATAACAAATTGTTTCCAAATATTCTTCTGTAAATTGAGCGAAATCCATTACAAACAATTGAAACATTACCAAAAAAAATTAATGAAACATGAAGAATGAACAAGCGAGTACTAGCTTCAAGAGTGATGAGAAGAGGCATATTACATCAGGTAGTTTATATGACATGAATTTGTAGTTAAATATTGTCTTATTTGTTACAAATATGCTAATATAAGTAGAACATAAATTTAAATTCAAAATAATATGTTAAATCGTTTATTTTCAACATACAATGGGAATCGTTATCAATCAATGTAACACAAAAATTAGATAATATCTCGATAATTAATATTATATTTGAATCATAATACAAATGGCTACTTTAGTATGTAAATTATTTGGTTTAAATTTAAGAGGGTCACTTAAACATTTCATGACCTGAATACTTGGAATATGTCTTTCTTGTCCATAAGAACTGACCTAGCTGATTAATTATAAGGAACTCCAATTCTCTCTGATCCATCGTAAAAGAGCGACATTAGTGAAGTAAGTCATTTGTTCTCAGCTAATCTCATATTATTATCATCTGTTATGCTACGTCCGCCTAGTTGAAAATTTAACCTGTAGTACCATAACAATGACTCTTGCTATATTTTGCCGGACTTTTGGCTTCAATAAACTTGTGCTAATTTGTGATGAATAATCCATGTTGAAATAGGTTATTTCAGTTAAACCCTATGTTGGAAAATAAGTTGTTTCACTCAGGTCTAACGAGGTATCACCAGTTTCCGTAGAGATCATACTTTCAAGTGTGCACAGCGTTCTTGTATTCCTATCTTAGTTTCATGGCCTTTATACTCGAATGTTTCCGTGAAGAAGAAAAAGCGAATATATGACGAGAGATTATTCTAGGTAGTTTTGCACTCCTAGCTATTATTTTTGTTCGTTCGCATTGTTAGATCATACATGTCTGCAACAAGGTAAGTTGCAATGATTTCGCCTAGTCCACACGTGGTAAGTTGAATCAGAGATATTGGCAGTTATAATTTCCACATCTTCCACATTCATAAATCTGTTGTTTGTATCTTTGATGTACTGTATGACATACATAAATGCATATGAAGATAAATTTATCAATACATTAAGCCATTCTACAGATGTGTTCAAATTATTAGACTCACTCCAGAAAATTTCAAAGTTTTTTTTTTTTTGTATCTAATTATGAAGGCATTTAATATTACGACCAATTTACTAATATTTTATCCTGCACTTGTGTACAATACAACGAGACTATTTGAATCACTCTTGACCTGCAGACGGCAGCATTGGAGGGGTGTTTCGCAGATCATGATTGAGTTATAATATAGCTATTGCGTCTTTTGAGTCAACAAGTTAAAAATGTAACACGCTGTTCTTTACACTTGTAACACGATATTCATAACTTCAAACAGTTGTAGTTTATCATTTTAAAGAAATTTTAAACTGATTGTTTGTATATTTATATTTTTCTGTGAAGTTATGTAATTTCGACATAATGGGGAAGGCCAGAGAGAGTTTTGGAAGTTGTGGAAGGTCTTTTGGAAGGAATTTGGAAGTTGAAGTTGTGGAAGACCTTTTGGAGGAAGGAAGATATACACAAAGACTAATTTCTTATAGAGTGATTGTATGTAAAAATATGTTCGTAGAATCTGTGTTTGGGATGACAGAGCAATAAACAAATCAGCGAAACTCGGTTTGAAGCAGTGGGCGAAAACGCGAGCTGTCCTCCAATAACCATTCAGAAAACCTCAATACTTTGACTCTGAGGAGCAGAAAAGCCATCTTAAAGACTTAGGCATAAATACTGCATGTCTGGTTATGGTGCAGGTATTCATCCCGGGGAATGTGACAGGAACTCTTTGCTTAGTAAGCAAAAAGTCATACCGACTAAGGATAAATGGACAAAATGGTCTCGGATACTCCAACTATGCAAAGAAGCGTCTCCAGTGTGCACAAGAACTAAAACATTGGACTTCTAATGAATGAGGAAAAATATGTTTCACTACATCTGATGAATATTGACGATATGTTCGACTCGCGTTAGGAGATACTCAAGTTGCAATGTGTAAATCATCCGATGTCAATCATGGTTTGGGGTGTAATGTCTCTCATCGGACCTGGAAGACTTTATAATTATAATAGAGGAAACAGTGCAGCACACACTGAACGTTCTTCAATAGCAACTACTCCCACAGATTGTAGCCTGATTTGGTGACGACTCATTCATCTTATGAATGATGGAGCGCCCTGTCACAAAGCTAACAGCCGGCCGGGTGGCCGAGTGATCTGCGGCGGTAGGCCATCGACTCGAAGGTCCAGGGTTCGACTTCCGGCATGGGTGTGGATTTTAACAGCTAAAGGCCAATCGTGACGGTCCGAATTCCAAAGTTACTAGACTGGCCAATATAAAAATAAAAGTTTACCAAAGTTTTTACAAAGCTAACAGTGTCAAAAACTATTATTCATGTTGAAAAGCATAAGGAATATGTAATAAATTCAGCAAGGAATTCATTAAAAGTAATTAGAATTAATTTGAAACATATACCGATGCAATTTTGCACAAACAATTTTTAAGGAAATTGCATACTGAGTCTAATAATTTGAACTCATCTGTAGTTCCTTTACGAAAGAAGTGTAACGCCAACGAAAGCAAAGGGTACCAGTATAGAGCATTTATCACATTACAAAGGTCTTGTTCTAAGAAGAATTGAGGAAAATATAGGTGAAGAATAATTTGGCTTTATGAAGCGGGACTAGAGATGCAATTGGGTGTCTGAGGATGACAGTTCTTAGAAGTGAACAGGCAGGGATTTGTATGCTTGTTTTCGTGTCTGGAAGAAGGCATTTAACAGAGTTGGCTGGAGTATACTGATGAAGGTCTTGACAGCTATTGGAAAGATAGAAAGGAGTTGTACACAAGACAGAAAGTGGTAATAAAAGTACGCGATGATGAAACGGAAGATATGAGCATTAGAAAAGCTGTTAGACAAGGATGTTTGTCGCCAACACTGTTCAACATTTGTGCCGAAAACTGGACAGAGAAAGACTTAGAAAAAGCAAGAGGCATTATAGTGGGAGGAGAAAGAATTAAAACTATAAAATATGAAGATGGTCAAGCGGTAATTGACAGAGTCAAAACAGAAGCATCAATTTATGATGGAGAGCGCGAATGAAGTTAATGAAATTCGGAATGAAGTCGAACATACAAAAGACTCAAAATGATGAGGGTTAATAGTAATGAAGGCTTTGTTAACATATTTTTGCAAGGAAGTATTCTAGGGCAAATGAAGTCATTATAGTATTTGAGAAGTTTGATTACATGAAATAGAAGCTGTACAGAGGATATAAGAAATAGGATATCTATGGATAAGAGAGCTAAGGACACCAATTGAGCTGAGAAAGAGACTTCCTAAATATTTTATATGGAGTATGATATTATAGCAGCGAAACATGGTACAATCAAAAAGAAAGAAGAAGGACACATGGAAAGCTTTGAGATATTGTTATGGAGAAGAATAATTAAGGTCAAATGGACTGATTGCGTAGAAAATGAAGAAGTATTCACGAGAATAGAAGAGGAAAAGAAACTGATAGAAGTAATGAAAAAGGGTAAAACACCTTGTTTGGGACATATATTGCGAAGAAATATTCTACAAAGAAGAATGATAGAGGAGAAAAGGAGAGGCAAGTGAAGAAGAAATTTGGAAAGCATAATAGTATTAAAAACGGAAGAAGATATGTAGGATCGAGGAGAAAGTAGAGCGTTCAATTCAAAACGTATCGCTGAACAAACATACTAAAGAAAAGGCGATGACAATATTGTTCATTGAAAATTCAAAATACAATTATCATCCAAATATCGTACTCGCTTAAGTTAAAGGAAGAGAAATAAAATAGTTCACTTACCGTCTTTCTTGCACCATCGCTTGAAGATTGCTTAACCTAAAATGAAGGTACACGATCTTCATAGTCCTTTATTTAAATGAAGTTAAACCGCCACTACGTAACTTTTATTGATCCTGAATACATAGTATAATACAAAAACATCTTTTTTGAGTTGAAGAATGTGTATCTGCAATTGAATGAAATTATTTGATACGAAACGTGGAGAACATAAAGTACACTCAGCTTCATAGAAAATGGCTAATAACAAAATAGTCAGTCTCAAAATTTGCACAGTATGGCAATAATGAAAAAATATTCAGTGCAAGCTTAAAACGAGTTTCTTTGTTCATGTTCCTACATAACTTCTTTGAGTGTTGCCAAATTCTTCAACATTTTGGTCTTCCGAAAATTGTTCACGGGCCATTTTCTGTGAATCTCGGTGTACGTGGTTTATTAGTTGAAAACTAGTAACAAATTACATCACTACACTACATGAATGTAACAACACGTATAACAATATCTTTTTAGTGACATATTTATTAGGGTTTTTGAGACTTTTTATATAAGAATACACAAATACGGGTTATATCCTTTACCATACAACCGCGTAAATCCTGTTATCATTACCAGACAAGTTTTAATATAATGCACACAGTAGAAACACTAGAAATTTGTTTGCCTGGATTGAATTCTGGTTCCATCCATGCTGACAGTAAGTTGCCTCTGGTTTTCCTTAGTCATACCTAGCAAATGACGGATAGGTGAACTGCAGTCAGGGCGCTTCCTTATCCATTGGGTAATATGAAGTAATTGTCACGTCAACTTAAATGAACCCTTACTTCCTCAATGAGCAGAAATTCTCTGCTTAATTCAAAAGATAAATGTCATTGTTGACTTATTTTTTATAAATAAGCAGACGAAATATCCGTAGAATCTTATTTGCTTTATCAAGCTTTCAAAGAAAATTCATTCCTCGTATTCAAGGTGTTGATAGAAGGAAGATAGCGATGGGAGAGTGAACCGAAGATTGAAATATCTTTTGAAGTTTCGTAAAGCAAGTACGATTCTACGAAATTTTTACCTAGATACATCGGTAAGTTTCCCATGTTAAACTCCCCCATGTTGTTTCTCGCCAACTTCATTTAATATTTATGTCTAGAAAGGATTGTAAAAAGATGCTTCAAGAACAAACGAGGAGTTATAAGTGACGCACGGAAAATCAAATGCATTACATATGCAGATGATATGTTACCTACATGTGATATGCAGATGATATAATAATGAAACATGATTAACAAGATGCTATAACAGTTAAACGAAAGCTGTGAATAACACGGAAAGAAAATAAACGAAGGGAAAGACAACAATTAAAATCTCAGTGAAGAATGGAAGAGAGAAAGTAGAACAGGCATTTATCTGCAAGTTTCTGGGAAGTACTATAAGTGAAGAAATGAAGTGTAAGAAACAAATAAAGGCGAAAGACGAAAGAAGGCTTCACTAAGAAGAATCTTTTCTGTGACCGTTGAAAAAGTAATTAGGAAAAGCTAGAGTAAATATTTTGTGTGGAGTAGTATAGTGTTGTATGGAGCTGAAACATGGCTGTACTAAAGAGTGACGTAATTGTATATTGGAAGCATCGAAATGTGAGAACAGAGAAGAATGTAAATATATGTAAACTTATAAATATACACAAAAAAGGCGTAATGGGGGAAGTGCTGAAATGAATAGGCGAGAGACGAGTAATAGTTGAAACAATGAAGAAGAGAAAAGTATTTAGGATATTTTTACGTAGGGATGGAATTGAAACCATGGTTGAGAATAAAAGAGGAAGAGGGAAAAGGTTATAGCATTGTAGAAGGAAGATAATCGAATACTAGGACTCAGAGGAAAAATCAAGCTCGGGATAAATGAAGAGGGCATAACGTGCATTGAAGGACTTGTCGCTTTCGGAAGAACTCTGCTGATTTTTAATATTATTTATGTATTAGATATAGTCAATTAGATTATTGAATATCCCAGTTGTAACTAGTGTTAATAGTACATATTTTTGTAGTAAGATAAAACTGGCAATTGAATGTATTAAAATATTTACACCAAACTTCCCACATAGCAGAGTACATCCCTGGGACGTCCCATTTAGATCCCATTAACGTCAGATATCAAAAGCTCCCATAGCGATGTCCTAAGGACGTCCGTGGGATAACTCTGTGGGCAATACAAACAGTTCATCCCGTATGGAGGACCCCTGGATTTCCCCCGGAAATCCGTGCGGGATTTCCTACCTGGAATTTCTATAAATTAAATCGACCTTACTATTATTATTATTTAATTAATTATAACTATACGAAGGATATGCCTTCGTATAGTTATACGAAGGATTTATTATAACTATACGTCCCATGGATGTAAACGGGACTTAAACATGACGTCCTACGGACGTCCCGATATCCTGCCAGGAGATCCGTCAGATATCCCTGGGACGTCATTTTGCTATGTGGGTTCAAGTATTAACGAAATAAACAGAAAAGAACATACATTTTAATAGTTATATCAGTACTTTATTCATTACCTAGAAATTGTTTCTCAGAAATTAATTGTACGAACATACAGTATATGATGATAAAGTCTCAAGATCGAGTTCACATGAAAATAAGCAGTCAATTTTTATAGAAGTGTGTTAAGTTAGTGGATCACTTAAGATATTTTTTAAATGTTCAAGAATCTATATAATTATTTTACTTCTAACAAAATTCATTTAAAATTACTGGTAGTAATCATTGTTTTCTGTATACTAATTCAAACCAGCCAGTCACTTAATATTATTTTTTAGGCTTTGGATCTCATGCACGCCAATTCTTTGGTCAGTTAGCTTGCTAACGTTTTTCTAAAGAATCGCAAATAAAAGGCTCAAGATAATCGTGAAACACTCGTTTATTATATGAGTGAAATACTACACTAAAGAAACAATATCTCTAACTTTTTTCATTAATAAGTTGTTAATAATCATTTTCATTAAACTGTTACTCTTCTTGATTATTTTGAATGATATGTTTGATTTCTATTAATTTCAGTTCATTACCGGCTTTCAGGGTCCTCATATGTTTAGCTTGAGGCAGCCATGTTATTTTGGACGTCCGGGAATATCAAATTGTCCCTAAAGTTTGCTGTAAATCTTCTATCACGTAAAATTAATGATCAGGCCTAAAAAAATATAGATTGTCGAAAAAAAAAATGTTGGGTCTTGTTTCAAGTGTCGTAATATCGCCGTAATTTCTTTTGAAAGCAGATTAGGTTGAAATACTGTGCCATCTTTACACTAATTCCTCACTGATGTCACAAATATTTAATGAAGTATTATCCCTTGCAAGATTTTGTATGGTGTTAAGTCTTCCTCCAAGTGAAACGATGATGTTAAAAATAAATTAGTTGGCATCAAATAACGTCGAGATTGAAGTGTATATGCTGTGTAAACGTGGAACACTGACGACAAATTAAACAAGCAGAGTTCCTAAAATGATCAACATGTGTTAGAATATGTAATAAGTTTTATGAACCAAAAAATGTGATTTTGAACACTTTGGATTGTTTTATTTGATGCTTAAGGATTGGCCAAGCTTATTCAAACTTGATCTGATTCTGACAGATGTCCTCATAATCCATACATTAAATGTAATCTCGAAATGTTGTTATTTAAACCAAGAATGAATTACTGGATCTAAATCTCTATTTGTTTACTAGAGAGATTTGTCGTGTATACAAACGCAATTTAATATTCGTATTTGTTTCTAATCTTTCACATAAATAAGATCATCGTAACGTTCGCCTAGATGGAGGAAAGCCAAAATTGACGATTTCAACTCTAACCTATTGATGCAAAAACAATATACTATACAATATATTGATTCGCGGAATGAATGAAAAACACATTGAAATTGTTTCATTCCCAATTTATCGGTTGGCAGTTCAGGAATAAGGGAAAAGTATAGTATTCGGTATTTTATCTATGATATTTACAGATTATGAACAGTGTACTTACTTTATTTCTTGATCTTCCATTATGATGTTCAGATACTCCAGAACTCCTTTTCTTGCATAGTTCATCTGTTTGTTATGACTTCTTGTGGGCTTGTCTTGATCAACAGCTGCTCAAACGCAAGACGATTGTTTTACATTATTTAGAAATGGATTTCCGTGGTCACATCCAGTAAATTAATGAAGACTAATTTGCTCAAGTTGCTTTTAAAATCTTCACATCTCCTTTTTCAGCGACATTATGTTTCAATGACATTTACGTTTCAAATGATCTTCATTGATTGACGTTTATTTTATACATATAATATATACAACTTTTTGTTTGCTGATTTTTATTGTAGAGTACTTATGAAAATGTGAAATCCAAGTATTCATTATATTCGCCTTGCATCTATGGTACTTCTTAGATGGAAGAAAGAAGGCAGAATTTTATATTATTACGTCGTTGGAAAGCAATATCAGATGCATTAGTATAGTTGTTTCCCTTACCCATTTTCTGTCTTGTTGATTTCTAACTTCTGTATTTACATCATCTGTAATAACAACAATGAACATTTCAATAAACGAACATCATGTCCAGCATTTTAAAATATTAGCTTAGAAGAATTGAACTGAATTTGATTTATAGCCTTTAGGCATCTTTGGTTCAGATCTATTAACTTCGATTACATGCAAGGCTCAACTGGAAATACCATAGAATGCCATCATTCTAGTTATGGTGAAGAAATCTCAAAACATGCTGTCAGTATCTAAACTAAACCATACAATTGGATGCAGTTAGTAATAAGAACCTAGGCGTTAGTTTCGTGATAATGATTTCTCTGCATCGGGGAGTGATCATTTAACAATGTTATACTTTTGCAAATGAAGTTCAGATATCTAATTGAGGCTTACAGTTCAGTCATTACATCTGAGATAACCTTGACGTAGAGCTTTATTGCTATTGCCTCGCTAAATTTGCTCTAAGGGAAGAGTAAAGTTTTGAAGTTTGATCCGAATCGTAGAACTGCATCCAAATATTCTGCCAGTTTAATCTGATCTTTTCGGTGTCTAATGTAATGTGTTTGTTTTCCAATTTTTTTATATATATAAATATTTGGTTTCATGAGACCATTTCTTGATTGTAAATCTACTTAATAGCAATGCTCAGAGTTGTTACTGATAATGCTACTTCTAGAATATACTGCTTCAATATTTTAAAATCATTTTCCATATCTTGTACCTCTGATATATAGTGATTAATTCCGTGTATATATATAATACATATGCACGCCTACATTTTGACAAAGGATACTAACTGAAGTACATGATTTCTGTGACAATAATTGTTTGTTGTGGGCCATTTTAACTATTGATAACTTTGGCACGTCATATTTGGTAAGTTTTATGAAAATTTTACTAACGTGCATCGGGATCAGACCTCGGGATTGTGTGACTAATGAACTTAACAAAGTGCTCAAAGTCACTATACCGCGCCAATCAACAAAGAATATTAAGTAGTATAAGACATCGTATAAATTCAGGAGTGGATGAAGCCTGACATGCTTGTAAACATTGAATACTATTCCCATTTAGAATGACTACTACTAGTAGTTTTCACCTATTCTTGGAGTCTAATGTTACTCACTGCGAGCACTAATGATCTTACTTTTCAGAGGGACACCTTAGGTTAGAATTTCACTGCAGTCAGCTTTTCTATATTTAATTTCCTTTGCTGATGTGTAAGTTGTACACATATTTAAATTTTACTTATTGATTTCATTTTTTACTATTTTTACTGATTGTATTAAAAATATATACGAATCCTCTTGAATGATGCTGATCTAGCCAACGGTATACAGTGGTTACAACATTACCTTCGCCGGAAGGTACATTCATATAATACAACAGAGTCACTGGATGCTTCGAAAAATGTTGATCGAGTGGTTTGGAAAGATATAATTCAGTGAAAACGATTTACCGTATGTGCTCATATCTCATCTTGCAAGTACCAGACGCTTTCTTAAAATATGACTCATTGCACAGCGATTAGAAATAACTTCACTATAAATCCTTAGAAGATGCAGTAAATAATACATGAACTAGCTTTTGACCTTAGAATATATAAAATACAAAAAATGATATTGCAGTGAAATAATGTCTATTTCATTGCAATATCATTATGTCTGATCATTCTAACATTATGTCAAGAATTAAACAGGTCAGAAACATTTGCAAACATGATGAATTAATCAATGAAAGAGATAAATGTACACCTATACTAGTCCTGCACGAGGCTTTCCTGCTTAGGAAATATAATTGGCGTGTGTGGAAACTAATTTTGTGGTTTGTTGAAATAAAAAGTTAACTTTGGCTTTTATCTTAGTAGAAAATGCCCTCTTCTTAACTAATTAATGTTACACTTTTCTCTGTAACCATACCTAATGTACGGAAATGAGAAAAGCAGGGGGAACATATTAAATGAAGTGAATCCATCTCTGTTCTTGGTTGTCACTAACTCAAAGAAGAAAATTTAAGTTATTGATGGAAAATAAAAATTCTCAGATTTCCTAGAACCCCTTCTGTACCCTTCCAGTTTGGTAAAAACCAAATAGGAAAAGAAAATGCACACAATTAGGAATCTTTTTTTTAGTTAAAAAACTTGAGGCAAGAGTATGGCAAGATACATACCATCGTCTTATGAGTGCTTATATAAAGTTTTGAATTAAGTAGATACATAGATTTAAAAATGTTTCAACTTCCTTCTTATGTGACTTATTATAACCATTTTGAGCACAAAACACCAATAACTCTTCAAAATTCCCTGTCGCCTTTGCTCAAGCCTAAAATCTCGGTGGCTACTTATCATTTGCATTAATTAGGGAAACCCGCTACTGCTTTCGCTAATGTGCTCTTTGGGCAGCTGTATATAATTGGGTACCTCTTCTTGTAGCCCATCTTCTGAAACACGGACCACACTTGTAGTCCATTGGGTTCACGTTAGGTGAAGTGGAGCTGAGAGAATGAAGTTAAATATATTCTTCTACGCCTTTTTTCTTCTGTGTCTGAACCCTCAACAATACCCGTGATACTTGCCTACACAGGCGGTTCGTGACCTTTAAAACCTGTTGTACATCTTTGTCAAAAGTTTGTAATTAAATTTATGGTAAGACTAGGTACACGGGTGACTTTAAGTGGATGACAGGTTTATGTGCGATTAATAACTCTCTGGTCTTATAGTTTCAGTTTATAACTTGATGTAAGATCGAAAGATGTGTAAGAGATGGAAAATATAACAAGGAACCATGTCAAATTCTTGCTACAATCACTTTGAATTGGAATATGTCTGCCTGTATCAAACTACATGCTTTACACGCATATTGAGGGCTTATTTTAATTTTAAATTGTATTCACAAGACAAACATAATCACCATCTGTTCATGAGATATCTTGTTCTCAGACAATTTTTTAACCAGATTTCTTCGCAACCTCGAGAATGATCAATAAGTTTAACTTTTAACGTCAAACCAATAGATTTAATAAAGATACAGAGTCAAACTTATGTTTGATTTAATATAATTCTCAAGAAACTTTCATCAAGCTAACTTTCTTTCGATCTTTCTGATAGTTTATTTGATAACGCACTTACATTCTTGCATTACAGGATCATTTATTATTTTTACCAATCGGTGATAGTATGGTACAACTTGTGAAGCAATCCTTGTTTATATGAAATTAAATAGAACGTTTGCATCAACCAAAATCTTGATGATTAAATCAATGAAACGCTTAATCTTTTTCAAGACGTTGATAAAACTTAAATCAAGTAAATGAACAAATTGTTGTGGGCCAATTTTCAATGAATAATCTCGAGTGCTCGTTTAATTTAACACTAAATTTACGCTTCAAATTTCAAAGATTTATGTAACGCAGTTCTGTGACAATTATTTGTTTTATTGCAAACACTAAACACACAAAATGTAACATTATATTTTGCTTAAATGCTCTTGTAATTCACGTAGTCTATAGATACTTTTATTTTATTACTTCTGACTGTTACTCCAATAGAGAATGCTTCTTGTATCCTCTACATAGCTCTGTGAAGCAAATCACATGGTTCGTTGGCAATGAAAGATGAGCTTTAGTACTGTAATTATTAAACATGTAAGATGATTGGTATGCTAATTTAATTAAAAAAAGAATCTCTGCAGTACAGCATGATGTATCGTATAAACAATATTTCAAAACAGCGGATGTTTTAAGTTAAAAACCATGAACTTTTTAATCGCGAATGTTATGACTTGATCTGATGTTCCAATGTTATATCGTTGATATAACTTAGCTTTATTTCAACCATCGTTCAATGAAATACTTTCCCAAACTATGATGTCACTCTGAATGCCTTACAGATTTTAAAGAATCAAATTTTCCATTCTTGATCATGTTAAAAAAACATCATGTTGATCAATGTTGTAAATCATACATCGCAATAAGAGATAACAACTCAAGTACGCAATACGAGTTTCAAGTACGAATAAACCCGTAGTCTAGCGCTTGAGAAACAGATAACTCTGAATATTTTTTAAGAAAGCGTATTCGTTTGTACCGATGATACATATTATGTATATAACGTGTATCGAGCAAATTACGTTACAAGCCAGCGGAAGTATCTAATTTACAAATTAAATAATGAAATGTATACAGATGTATATTCAAAGGAATCGAAGGGATTTTAAATCATTTTTCAATACCGTATTCTTCTTGCATTTACAAAGATGAGAAATATCACAAACGTATAGTAGAGTCTAGATCATGAAAGCCTTCTGTCCAGCAATCGGACCTCCTACCAGTTGCGGTTAGCCAAATATTGACACCCACCACCGTCAGAGAGATTCCGCCAAGAAATTTTTTTCGGCGTTGCCACTTTCTCAAAGCAGATGGCGAAAGGTTGAACTCCTCCCCACCCCCCACCCCTCGTGAATGCAACGTACTTGAGCGACCCCAGAGAGGGAAAGGAAGACAAGAATGTTAAAGAAAGAAGTGGCAGCGTTTCACTCCAAAATCACAAAAAGTGCAGGAGGTTCCTTCCACATGTCTGTGATTTTGAAGAAAACACATGGTGACCTAATGACGTCTTGTTTTGGACGAATCTATATTAAAAGGAGTATGAAAACAATTCTGTCTAACCAATAGTGTTGTCGGCTTATATAAAATAATGGAACCCAGTTTTACAAAAAGAAAAATTGATAAAGAGAGAATAGGATGAATGATAAAACGAAAGTAAAGGAAGAAAGAAAACAGGCAAGCATATATTTTTAATTTTTACTTTTTTCTATTGGAAAATTCTTAATTATTTTAATTTTGGACTGCCACTTTACAGCAATTCGTTTAAATCAGAGTCCATTAAACGATGAAAGATTAAAATGTTTCTCTATAATTTTTTCTTGTCCAATATTCACATATCAATATAAGTATTTTTAATGGTAAAATTCAGAAATTGTTTGGTACTCCATTAATGAGTACATTCGTGTTGAATTTATTGCATGCATAATAACAACATTGTACCCATACACTTTTCAAGGATATTTTTGACCAAACGGTTATTAATTACAACTATAAAAATGCTATTATTGTGATAAAACATCAGTAGTGCTCATTATTTAGGAATTGAACAGTCCTCTTTTTTTTTAATCTTCATTCGTATGCGAATAATAATAAATAACGAGGAAGAAAATGGAAAGCTATGTAGTTCTGAATATTAATGAATATTTTGTTTGTTTGTTTATTTGAATTAGATTTTCAGATGTAAAGCTATAAATGGTTCATAAGTTCTTACATGTAAAATAATTTCAATGCGTAATACTTCGAATCATTCAAATGAAACAATCCGTAGATAATTGTAGGTGCACTGGGTATTACGCCCTCTACATTATTACATTATATTTCCTCTCAATGGTTACGCCTTAGATACTTAGCCTTTCTATCTCGGCGAGAAGGATAGGTATTATGGAACAGTATGGATTGGGTGTGGTCTAAGCAGGGTTACATCGATCTTTTCACTTGATTTCTTTATTAATATTGTTTAAACGTGAGGTGATTTAGATCTTTTGTTATAATCATAAGGTAACGAGTTTTTATGATGTGGTGATGATGATGAAGTATATTTTTACATCACAGCACAACGGTATTGTTTAGAAAACAAAAGCACTTATCTTCTCATCTAAATCATTGTTGGGAAAGTGGAGGCTTGTTTAAAACACGAGTATTCACTGTGCATAAATCGAGGTCTCCGTGCCAAAAGGAGGTAAGCGACAATTTGAACGAAATTGAGATTTTGATGTTAATATGATCAATGTTGTGTCCTGTATCAACTACCAAACGGTTATCAATGACAAAAATGGTCTAACAGTGGTAAATGAAGGAAATTCCTTTGCGGAGTTGATGCAGGACACAGCAATGAATCTTCCTTCGTTTAAACTGTCGCTTATCCACTTTTGGCACGGACCCCCTCGATATGATAACCAAATGATCTGCTTTCATTTATTTTGTGTGATTTCTTTAAACTAACAGTTTTCATTGTTTAGGCGTGAAAAGTAAGGGAAAAAAAATTATTTTCATAAGATCAAATAAGTGTAACGAATTTTTCAAAAAAAGGATTCTTTAGTCATTTAGCACTCGATATAATATAATTTATGCAAAGAAGAATAGCATATAATCAATTTTGCCCTTTGAAGTCATGTGTGTATCTAAATTAAACATGGATATTTTATTTCTTATTATTCAGTAGATTATAAACATTTTGTACATAGAGCATTTCAATAAATAACTCCAAATAAAGGTTAAAATAGGAATATTTAAGAAAACGTTTCACTTACCTGATTAGAGAATGCATAACTCATGCTCGTGAAGTGCGTGAAATATAATTTTATACTTACTTGTAAAGAAAACATTCGTGCTGTTTTATCATTCAGTGCCAATAGCAGTAACAGCATGACCAATGCGCTGTCTTAAGATGAATGGTTTATAATCCCAAGATGAAATTGTTATGCAAATAAATTTAAGATAGATTGAAGCTCATTAACCTAGTTTTCTGTTTTAGTGTGGAAACTGATAATTTGACAACCAAAGAGTCCTTGAAAAATTATAACAAAGTAGATAAAAGCAACAAAATAGTTTTAACTCTGTCCGTTGCAGTACTAAATATATTTTTCACTTTTTCGATCATGTCATGAATACTGGTAATAGTTTTTGTTAGTATTTGAGTTAGAGCTTATACTTTACTCTGTTTCCTGTCTCAGATTTGATTGTAAGGGTTTTATGGAGAGTTACGAATATTTCGGTGGTTTTCTTTTCTTTTCGTTTTGGAAATTAATGCGGTTATAAAATATTTATTATTACATCCACAAACATCCACGCCCCAGCCAGGATTCGAACCCAGAATCTTGGAGACGTTAGCCTGATGTTTCAGAGCACATGACTACCACGGTCTTGTACAGCACAATTAACTGTCATATGTAAACACATTTTGCTATCTCTTTGTGTCCGTGCTGCCATATTAACATCACGTTCCGTCGTAATGAAACATAATGTAAACTAAAGCACAGAAGTAACATATCCCATTGTGATTGTAGCTCCCGGAAGATCTGTATGTTAATATTATTAAATCTGACGTTCCGGTAAATTACCTGCCTTACTCGTAGGTAAAAGTATGAAAAGACAAGAGTGAAAAATAAAATAAGGAAAAGAAGGTGAAAAGCTCTCTGCTGCATATTCGCCATGTTTGACTGTGAAATAAGCGGAACAATCATGGACATGTAAATAATAAGTTTAATGTTTGTCGTAATGAAAAGAGTACCATGTAAAATTGACCGTACATAGACTTATCAACAAAATTAACTAATGTCCATCCTTGTAATCTTCAATTTAACGAACATATACACAATAAAAAAGCTACACTATATGTCATGATAGCCTCATTAGGTGCAATTTAGAAGATTAAGGACGTCAAAGGGATGATGAAACCGCCCAAATCGACGCCTTTGTTTTTAACAAACAGGTGAGAAAGTAAAATAATGACACGGAGATTTTACCATAATAGCTTTGTTCATTGTGAAAAATGTTAAAAGATACTGAATGTTGGTCTAAGCAAAAGACAAACACTTAGTCATTAATTTAATTAACTGTATGTAAATTTTATCTGTAAACCAATATTAGAAATTCTGTAATTATTGAAGGTATGTGTGTATATTATAAAGGAAATGTGAAAAAAAGAAACGAGGTGTTGATTATTATATTATATTTTGTGGTGTGTTAGATTTCTGTAACCCAAGAAACGTCTAGGATGCCAAGCTTTATTTGAATTTCCCATATCTGTGCTGAGATAAATGTTCCTTGTAATTATTCAACAGGTTCCTCTAATGAATCCATCAATGTATGAATCTGCTTCATGTAAGATGCAAGTTGTTTCGATGCAATGTTAAGATTCATAAAAATGTTTTGATAAGGAATTATAAGGATTGCTTCATGTTATTTGACCCGAATGTATATGATATGATATGATATTTTTATTGTCATTACGCTTACAAAGCAATAGACAGCGTCAGATATTATATACATTTTGTTTGGGTTAAACTTATATACCCTACTATTTTTTGTATTCGTTTGTAATTTCATAAAACCCAGAAGATTGCATATGATCTGAATAGTAACCCTTATATCTGCAGTAGAATGGAGAATCGGGTAAAGTCGATCATAACTAAATCGCCGTGATTTTGCACTCCTACGACCGGGTGGTTACATCAAAAAAAGTTAGTGCCTTAGTATTTATGGTACTAAGGTACTAATACATATTCACGTAATAACTAGATGGTAGGAGAATAAAATCACAGTGATTTAGTTATGATCGACTTTACCCGATTCTCCGGTACCAAACCTCCATCATGGATGAATATCTAAAGTGCACCCAATCCATTTGCAGTAATCGTGATCGCACATATGGAAATAAGGTTCATTTGTATTATAACATACTAGCAGGAATATTCTTAATAATTAGATTAAAATCAATACTCAGATGTCGTATTAATATTAATTTTTTTAATGTAGCTTTCTATTACTTAAGCCACAATTTCTAACATTATTATTGCTTTTTAATCTATAGCTGAAAGTCATCAAAATAACATATATCCTCAAAATAACATATACCGGATATCCTTAAAGTTAATGACCTATAATGCCATTAGGAACTTACGCTTCGTAATCTTTATCTCAATCCTTAATGTATCATTGCAACTAAGTTATAATGTGTTTTATTCCGTTGAAGTTCTCGTTATAACAAATCATTGATGACGTGCAAAAGTAATATACAACTTTTACTCGTACTGTGATCTGTCTCCATATCTTTTACTACTGATAAGAATCACATTCAACACTTCTTTGCTCGTAGACAGCAATATTCATTGGAAGACTTTCTAATATTTTTCATGAGACATAAAGCCGTTGTAATGTTATTTTTTTAAGACTTGTTGTGAGCTTTGCCTTATTATAGGGTATATGGATAGTCTAAGGTAACGTAATTCTCTGTTCTGTAAAGGTTTTAACTATTCAGTAGACTTTTTCTATCGATCGTGCTAATTCACATCTAAAGTAATCGCTATTTCTGTGTATTGTTCACTTCTGCATTCAGTTTTTAAGTAATAGAATATAAATTGTGCTGGAATAAGTTTTCTATGTCCTAATGTTTAGAATTCGTTGTATAATCTAATTACAGTTCTATGCCTGAGAACTACAAGCGTGTAAGACCAATTTTGACCAAAATGCGATCAATGTGGCTTCGTACAAAATTCGCAAGGACTCAAATAATGGTTGCTCGATTCTTGCTATAAACTTGTTGATAAGGTGAATTAGTAAGTCTATTAGTAGTATGTCCATTTAGTTTCTATATGGAAGAAAGTTTTTTATGTTGTCTGGAAAACAAGGATTTGCGACTTACGCGCTTTTATCTCTTAGGTAGAGAGATAAATCAAATAGTTAATTTTTCCTATGTGTTCTTTTCCATAAATGAATTTTAGCTTGGGATAAACTGGACCGAGATTTTGGAACATAACATAGAATTCTGAATCTGTTTGATAGACTAGGATGACGTCATGACAGTAACGCATATATTTGTCGTACGGTTGCTCACTTTTCGACAGGATTTATGTTTTATATTATGTTTTCTAAAATAAAAGAAAAAAAAGTTTTCATTGCGGAACCATCGTTTCAGATGTAGAAACTATTCTCGAATTGAAAAACATTAATAGAAGTACAAATCGATTAGTTTACTGATCCCCTTCCGTTATGTCAGTTACTAAGTTAAACTAACGTAACTTGACTGAAGTCATAATGCGCTAGGAGGCTTTGAATTAGATTATTAGTTACGTGAATTCATATGCTAACTCTGGTTTCGAAAAAATATTCACCACATCTACAGACGAAAGTGTATTTTATAAATAGCTTTCTTCTAACTTAATTTCTGTCTTTGCTATTTCATTACATTTTGACTTGCGCAATTGATAAAGTTGTACACGAAACATTAATATATACCTATATCGTTATATTGTGAATATTTTTACAGGACGAAGGAATTGGAGACCACTTGTAAGTAATACTAAAACTAAAATAACCTAACGTTTTCATGGAAAACTACTTCTTTTACATTGTAAGGTTATAACACTTATTACTTGAAACAGATTCGGGGAACAGAAAGAATTCATAAACTTATCGATCAAGGAAACGTCTACTTCAGTGTTATGTGTGCCTATCTATATCTAGCGCTATTAAAACATATCTTATTACTATTAAGAGCAAAGTTTTATTCAAATAAAATATACGCTTAACCCAAACACTGTGCCTATGTTTCATGTAGACGGCCCTTGTAATTAAAAGATTGGTCGCTGTACTCAATAGGATGTTATAATCATTACAGGTCTGGAAATTCAGAATTGCAATTGGATTCTGGGTTTGCATAACTTTTTAACGATGAGTAAAAACATTCAAGTTCTACAATAAAAAAAAAAAGACACTCAACATTTGTAGATAAAATCTCTAGTGTCTGTACTTTCACTGCAAAGAAAGAGTGCATGGCCTTAATAATTGAATACTAAAGTATACTTTCATTTTTTACTGTGCATTTTTCAACTGATTTTAGTGCATAAATATTTAGTGTAAAGAATTAAGATCTATAATATTAAAGAGTGAAAAGTATGTGACTGGACCGGGGATCGAACCTTTGGGTAACCGTCCCATTGCGCTAACCACTGCGTCACCCAGTCGATCCGCTTCCCACACCTTCGATCACACACCTTCCACTCTTGATGTCGATGTTTTCTCTCTCGATCTCCGGTCCAGTCACATACTTTTTACTCTTTAATATTAATGATATCTGCACCTACAGAGGCTCGGTGCATAAAAATAGGAAGTTTCCTCCATTCTAACTTTGAAATTAACATGTACTTTGTTTTTTACTCACGAATTGCAGAGAAAATAAATCTTAATTAGGAGAATTCTTCGCATTAGAAGACTGGCTGAGTTGGGCTGTTTGTGAATATTTAATGTCCACAGATGTTGATCGTTTCATTCGTAGCTCACAGCAGTAAAGCAACCTTAGAAGAAAATAATAGCAAAACATAGAATAGAGCTCTGAGTTTTACAAAATTGAAAAAGCAAGAGAAGAAAAATCAACAAATTCTTACTTACTAGGTTCAGATGGTTTACTACATTTTAACCACATATAAGCTTTTATTTCTAAGGACAAATACCTACTCCTGTTCTCTGATGTCAAGTTTTCTAAAAGCGAATTATTATATATATAATAGATTTTGATTTCTTAATCGTGTGATACTTATAGTATTTTAACATTGAAATATAGGCATCATAATCTAAATGTCATAAGAAATAAATTTTCGAAAAAAGAAACGATGTTTTATATCGTATCTCAGTCTTCATTTTCTAAACAGAGCTGACAAAGTTTTATCATGCGAAAATGTAGATTTTTTTTTTAAAATTGGCATTTACATTAACTTTACAATTTTCTAAGTTTGCAAGGGCCAAAAATTAATAACCATTACAATTTTTTTTTTTAAGAAAACAAGAAGGGGAAAAGAAGTAAATCTAAACTATTTAATAGCATCATGTAATGTCGTCGATATTTTTCGAAGATACATTAGCACCTACATTTCTCAGGAGATTAATATTTCTGGCGTCGTCCACAAGATCAACTTCTGTTTTGTAATTCAATTATGGAGATAAATAAATTTATTTCAATTCTTCTAAAACATCATTAAATCCTGTTTTTAATAGGGTACACTAAAGTTCGTTGAACAGCTGGTACATATTTGACATTACAGTGTTCAAAAGAGTATAAAATGTCAATAAATCTGACGTCAGAACTGTAATTTTTTTTCTTCAAACATGTCGCTATCTGCAAACACGTATCTCAATCATACAATGAGTTATTATTAACGAAATCAATTAATTTGAAAACCGTTATAACCATTGTTCACAAGCTTATGCTTTTGTTACTAATTTTGCAGCTATGAAATCAAGCAGCTGTGTCTAAGTCGGGAATCGAATCAAAATTTATTGTTCGATTGTGTAGATGCATGCAACTAGTCCTAGTGAAGCTACAAGGTTCTTGCACATTTTTCAGGTTATTCTCATTCAGTTTGCTGCGACTATGTATCTACACACTCACTTTTATCAATTGAAGACAGAGTTATGTACATGTGTACTCACAATCAATTCCAAACTTTACTTAAATGCTCCCGTAAAATATAGAATAAATCTATTAATCAAACGTTGTAATTTGCTGGCGATCATGATGATCAGGGTCTCACAGTCCTGGTTGGGAAATCAGATTTAGAGCCCTATTTGGTTAACACTGTATTTTCGTCCCGATTCATAAGAATTGGTTCTGAACCAGGTTGTCTATGTAGATGTCATGAAAAAAAGGAAAAGATTATATGCCCGTAGACATTTAGTTAAATAAATGTGTGAATGGTAACTCTGAATCGAGGATATCCCAGCCGCTTCCTCAAGACTTAAAGAGGATAATATACCTTTCCCTGTTCTGTTTATACGTGAAGAATCTCTGAAGAAATACATAGGAAAAAATATCTTGAGAAAATGAAGTTCCTTAAAATGTAGGCAGAAGTGTAGGACTTAAAGCTTGCTTTGAAGACTCACAGAGGAAGGGGAGAAACATATGACTACGACCATGCAGTCTCTAGTTAATACAGTAACTCGATTGCCAATTTAATAATATTCTGACTAGAAATAAGAACAATTGATTCCATTTCCAAATTTGTGGGGTCCAGTTAATGGAAACGTATATGCTTTATACTGCATAACAACTAATACATGAAAAAAATAGCATATTGTCATACGTACTATACACCCTCCATTCCAAAAGAAACCGAACGTTTTAAAAAAACAAAAAAACAATGTACATTTTGGAACAAATCATTTTTATTAATCAATGTATTCCCCTTCTGCATCGATACACATATTTGCACGCTCCAACAAGTTGTCAAACGACTTCTCCATGTCCTTTATTGGAATGGTCTTTAGGACGGCGGTCGTCGCCTTCTCAATGGCTTCAATCGATGCGTGCCACTTTCCTTTCATCGCCAAATGCAGTTTCGGGAACAGATAGAAATCGCACGGAGCGAGATCTGGTGAATAGGGCGGATGATGCAAACGAATAATGTGATTTTTGACCAAAAATTCAGTTACAAGTCGCGAACGATGTGATGGTGCATTATCGTCCAAAAGAGTCCAACTGCCGATTTCTCGATATTCGGGCCGAATACGACGAATTCTTGCCAGCAAACGCTTCATGACGCCCAAGTAAAACTCTCCAGTGACTGTCTGGCCGGGCTGAACAAATTCTTTGTGGATAATTCCTTTTGAATCGTAAAAACAAATCAGCATCACCTTAACTTTTGACTTCACCAAGCGACTTTTTTTGGGTGGTCCTTCATCCGGCGCTCTCCATTCAGCACTTTGCCGCTTTGTTTCGGGCTCATATTCAAAACACCACGTCTCGTCACCAGTTACAATCGATTTCAAGAAGTTTCGATCCTGCCGAGCACTTTTAACAATGTCTTTGCAATGCGCAATTCGATCAACTTTTTGGTCTTCGGTGAGTTTGTGTGGTACAAACCGCGAATTAACCTTCTTAAGGCCCAAAACTTCGGTCAAAATGCGGTATGCGGTTGTTTGAGGAATGCCTAATTCCATTTCAATAACTTTCACCGACGCTTTTTTGTTATGTTTGATGAATTCACGCACTTTTTCGATGTTTTCTTCCGATAATCCGGTTCTGGGACGGCCTGATCTTTCGTCATAATCCAGCGTCTCTCTACCCGATTTGAATCGCCTGAACCACTCGTAAACTTGCGTACGGGATAGACACTCATCACCATATGCATTTTGTAGCATTTGGTGCGTTTCAGTAAAAGGTTTACCCAGTTTAACACAAAACTCAATTGCAGCTCGTTGTTTGAAACTCATTTTCCGACCGATGTACACAACACACTGACAGTTGAAACGCAATAACTTTGTTGCCGTGCATCCAAATGTCATGACATTTATACCAGTTGTCAATGAGGGACTACGCCATCTACCGGTAAAATATTACAACAGATGGCACTAGTGGTACTATTTGTTTTCAACAGTTCGGTTTCTTTCGGAATGGAGGGTGTATATTCAGCTTGCTTAATCATTTGCTTTCTTTTTACAAACTGCTTTTCCTGTCGTCTAGGACCCAAGACATTTTCTATTTTACTTTCTGGTATTTAGTAATGAAAGATTACTTTTATTTTATAAATAACTACAGCATATGCTTTATAAAATAGTTATTGCCCGTGGTTGTACTTACCTGTAACGTTCCATCAGTTAAACGCGCTGTAGTGGTTTAAATAGTTATGGTTATGGCATCAACAATTGCGGATATTGTTGACAAAAATCATGTGTAGTTCAATTGTTGTCTATTCTGTAGTATATAGATAACTTTGATTTCACTTCAAGTGCAATAAATATACCCTTTCATTATTAAAACATGTCATTATGATTTCATGGCAGTACAACGAAATGGTCGACAGACTGTCATTTATAACTACTATTTACACAAATTAAAATTCACAAGAAAAATGACATGTTTAATTTTCTGTGTGTGTTGGTATCATGAAACTCCATTTTGAAAATTGGATATTAGATTAAATAATTAGTAAGTACTTCTTATAAATAATCTTAAACTTTCTATTATGATAGCAATCGCTTTATCAGTTATTGTGCATTAGTGCAATTAAATTACTTAGTACATTTTTCTGAAAATTAAAATCGATTGTAAATAACAAAATTATAGAATTTTATAAGAATAATTAGAGTACTTCAACTCTCTTGTGTCATTAGCACTAACTAATTCTAAAGAAACCACTGAGAAAATCTAATATCTTTTCCAGATATAAAGAGTGCTCTGGAAAACAGAGTGGCAGGTCCAAAACAGCTGAACCCCTTAGGTAGATTGAAGCTATAACTACAATCAATAAGCGACTGTCTTCACTTGCACTTATTTCGATTTAAAGGTTCCATTGACTGAATTGATCAACAGGCATTGTATCAAATATCTGATAAATTTTGCCTTTTAAATACATTAGTATTTACTTCAATGGTAACTTCAATGGATGAAGAGAATGCCAATAAAAAGTACTTAAAATTAATAGTTTATTATCGAGAAATCTACCACGACGTGAGAGTAGCAGTGTTTCTTTATAAGGGCTTATGGCAAGCGTTGGTAGTATAAGCAGTTTTTCTGAAAATTCATTTTCATAAGATGATTTTTTCTTCTTGTTTTACACCAACCAAATCACTTCCATTTTCGGCCACAAGTCTATTGAATGGAGGAGATTTTCTGTTAAGGTGGGGCAGAACCAACGAATTTGCTTGAAAGTTTCAGAGAGGCAAGTTTTAAAATACGGAAGTCATAATTTTATCATTGGACTACAAATACACAGCGCGCACAAACGCAAAGTAACAACTAAAACTTAACTTACGAACAAATATTTAACCTTGTTTGTCCACTTCCAGTCTAATCCAATCTGGATCCAATTTTCAGTTTTAACTCAGTGCTGTGTGATCCGTTTTTATTTATGTCTTAATTCTTGAGTTATTCATATAATAGTACCGTATACCGTACTCTGCATATAATAGCAAATCCTATAAATAATGTTTACGTTTTTCGCAAGAATTAAAACAAATTTAAAAAAATAGCTTCACAGCCACATCAGCTGTAATAAAAATAAGTTAGAACTGAAATTCTGGTGCGTATTGGTTTAGACTCGAAGTGGACAAACGAGATTAAGTGTTTTTCTCCACTCCCTGGCTTCATCGTATATTCATTAAATTTTCAATGGTAGCAGTCAGTCCAGTATCAGTTTTAGATATACGTCATTGAGTCATCCAGATACTTTTAACAAGTCCGTCAGTGTGTTTCTCTGTTCAACGATACCAGCTTGGTGCCAGAATCGAACTCTGAAGATCATGATATACACCTCAATAGATGGAGCCTATGAGAGGCAAATAAAGATCACTATAGCTTGTTAGGCTACAGGGTACCGCTACTAGACTCAGTCAGATGTGTTTCAAATCCTATGTTTCTGGGCGCATCTCGTAACTGTTAGCCGATAACACATGTCTGTTTCTGTATAATAATCCCCCGAGAAAAAGCAGTGATCATGAAACATATTATAAAATAAAGTTGGAAAATGTAACTTACAAACGTACATGCACGTGTCTGCAGACTTCACACTTAAGTACGAAGAAAGAGGCAATATTTCGCCAGAAGCATGACCACGGAAAAAAAAAAGAAATGAAAGATAGAGAGAAGGGGTGACAAGGAGTGACTATATTGTTAATTAACTTCTGATGAGGATCATAAAGGCAAGAAATAAAACATGTGCAATGTGGGTCCACAAATTACATGGAACTAAGGGGAAAAATGTTTATTCCAATATTCGTTTTCCTTCTGGGTCTATAACAGCACATATACATATGGTATAACGTATTCGTGCTTGAGCAGCATGAACTCCTAAAACCGGGACGAATGTAAGTCATACTGCTATTACCGCCCATACAAATAATTTTATGTTGTGCTATGGACACCTAAAACTTTAACTTTTTCAGCCAGTATCTTGTATTTCACACATTCCACATCGGAACATAATGTTATTTACTTTGTCTCTTACTATAAACAATGAATAAATTATATCCTACTAAATTTTATCTTTCTGAGTTTCAATTTAACTTTTAAGGCCTTTAGGCAACTTTTGACTCAGACCGTTGAGCTTTCCGAGTTTACTCATAATTTAAAATCTAATAAAACACAAGCATTCTCGTCGGAGAATATGACATCGCCTGGACGCGGTCCGAACTATCTCCATCTACTACATGAGTTCATGTACTTAGGAATGTAAAATAAAGAGTTAACTATTGTAATTCAACAATTTGATTCTAAACAGTTAGTCTGAAAATGAAATCGAAGATGGTTAAAACCTAACGGAAAGATTGTCATGACCAATCGTGAGAGGAGCAATATATTACTTTTATTGTCAGAAAGTATTTAATTTAATTAAGTTGTTGTTTATATTTTATTTTATATATTTGCAGTTTTATTTAAATGAAAATCTAATTAACGTTATTTGTATGTAGTGCAGGTTGCATATATATGTACTGAATGTTTCACGGGGAGGACACTAGATGTCATTACTTTTGCTACGGAAAGTCGAAGTGAGAAACTTTTTTTTATGTTAAGCTGTATTGTTGTTTTCTTTATATTATTATCGGCACAATATTCAAACTTGGTAAGCAGTAATGTTTAAGTGAGTTTAAACTAAATTAGTATTATTGTTTATATGTTACAAAGTTCTATGTATTGCAACTGTATTTACGAGGCTTGTAAGTAAATAGGCCATGTCGGGTACAACATGTATCCAAAATTACAAATTTCGTTCCTGCATCAAAACTTGCAATAACCTAGACGAGACTGCGCATCCAAGCAAATACTGGAAGCGATTTAACAATCTCACTGGCAGAAATTCACGAACCACATATCCTATCATAGTTCGAGACACTCCCTTACATACCAGCCAGGATAAAGCCAATGTTTTTGCTAGTCATCTTCAGGAAATTTTCACACCGTTATCACAACGTCCTGAACGTCATCATCCAGCCGATCGTTTCAATCTAGACTCACCACATCTACAACCAAATAGCGAACACGCACTAGAACCAAATAATCCACTCACAGATCCTATCACCACTGACGACATCACCAGAACTATCTCTCGCAAGCGCAATACGGCTCGTGGGATCGATAACATAACTTAGCGCCACATCAAGGAAGGTCCATACATTCTCATTCATCTATTAGCATCCATTTTCACGTTTATACTCCGCACTGGTCACATCCCACCTGATTGGAAAACATCGAAAACTCTCATGTTTTTAAAGCCAGAGAAGCCTTCAGACCAGGTATCCTCGTATCGACCCATTCAGCTTACATCAGTCTTTAGCAAGATATTAGAGCGTATCATTGTGAAACGTCTGCACAATCATCTCACTGACCAACAGCTGTTACCGATATCACAATCAGGTTTCCGCCCAACATTTAGTGTCAATGACCAATTGTTACGGCTCACGAATATCATCACCAATCACTATAATCGATCAAAACCATCACATCTTGTGCTTTTTGACCTTGAGAAGGCGTTTGATAAGGTATGGTTTTGATCGATTATAGTGATTGGTGATGATATTAAGGGTCTTATTTCAAAACTCATTAATTTTCATCTTCCAATCAGCTATATTCGTTTCATCTTTAACTTTCTGTCTTGTCGTCTCACTTACGTTTACATTACCGACAGTTTTTCGTTCCCGATATTTATTAATTCAGGTGTTCCATAAGGATCAGCTTTATCGCCGCTATTGTACTTACTAGTTGTTGCCGACTTACCACCTCTCTCCCCTGAAGTACACATATTTCAGTACGCAGATGACACTGCTTTTCTCGCACTAGGAAATACTATGTCTCAAATCAATAGTCAATGCAAAAAGCCATAGACAATTTCATTCATTGGTGCAATATCTGGAGATTAAAGCTCAACTCAACAAAAACACAATCCATAGTCTTCTTACCTCGCAATAAACGCTCGAAAGTTCAACGCAACCCGAATCTTCTGAATATACAAGTCGACAATTCAGCACTGCACCCATCGAACAGCGTTAAATACCTTGGATTAATCTTTGACAAACACCTTACTTGGAAGCCCCATCTGCAATACATCACCACTAAAGCATATAACCGCCTCAACCTGCTCCGGAGACTGACTGGTACAACGTGAGGGATACGAGAAAATACAGTCATCAGTACATACAAAGTTTTTCTTCGGCCCATAGTGACCTATGGACATCCTGCCTAGATAGATGCCGATTCATTTTACTATGAAAAACTGAGAGTACTCGAACGTCACGCTTTGCGCTTCCCAGTCCCACACAAGACTTATACGAGCGAATGACTTTTCCACATATCCTACAACACTTAGAATCGCTCAGAGTCAAGTTCTTCACAAACCGTCTTCAGAATAATCATCCTCTGCTCAACGATACAATGGATACAGATGTTGATTACGTAAGATACACTCACATAGTACACCCACCCCTTTCCTTACTGTTTACAATATATCATTATACGATCCCACCAGACCATCCTGACACCGAACTTACTGACTTTTTTCTCATAGACACTCCACCGCCATTGATCATTCCATCTATTAGAGCACAGTAGACCTATGTTACTAACAGGGCTCCAAATGTCTCCCATCGATGCCCCGAGCAGCCCCGGGGCGGGAAGATAACTGCATGTGTCTACTAACGTCTCTAATGTGCTTGTGGCGTCAATCACAATTCGTTTCATTTTCACAATCACTCTCCGTTTACCTCTAAAATGTTTGTAATCGCAAAGGTTACAATGTCCTATAACTAATTAAATTTAAGTTGATAAAGAAATAAAATTTTGAAAATAAAGAGTATCTCCTAGACCACCTCACATTTCACTTCCAAACAATCCCTCAAACCTAATACCTAATCCCCAATAGAGAGCGTAACCCTCGAGTGGGTACTGGCTTCGGCTAGTATATATATATATATATATATATATATATAAAGTAGACACATTTTACCCGGGAAAAACCACTGTTGCTATACAGTTTGAGTACCAGTATTTTTTACTCGTTGAGATTTTGTGGAGGACTGGGTGTGTTTATCACAGGTCAACGTCACCGAGAAGACGTATTGCTGCTTCTTAGGGGATCCACAGTGGTCATTATCATTCATCACGACTTCTATAACGTTCACTATCACTGGACTGGCAAATGTGTTCACCCTTTTCATCCTTCTGACAGTTAGCGAACTACTCATAATGTCTAATCATCAACCAGAGACTGGAAGACATCGTCTCCCACAACAAGTGACAGGACCACCATATCAAGATCCACCTTCTTATTCAGCAACCATAAAAACGAAAGCTCAAGGCAAACGCGGTACTGAACGAAACGTTTCATCCACCACTGACAATTCTGGACGCTCAACACAAGCCAAGAAAACACATACTTTAAGCGAATCTGACTCCGACCATAGCATGGAACACAGCGACTACGAGGATACTGTCACCGGCACTTCTGTAGCTGCAACACATTCTTTCTTGCTGACCAAGTTTGATCCAAAGTTTCAAAATACAAAACTGCTCTTCCTACAGTTTCTAAAATCCGTACCTCGAGACATTATCATCCGGATTATTCCTACACGAAATGGCATCATTGTAAAATCTACTGAACCCAATTTAGCCAAGAAAATCAGAGACAAATACAGCCTGGAGATCTTTGGTAAATATGCTGTCTATGGTGTTGTATGATGTTATAATGGAACGTGTCGGGGAGTGTATTTGTGATGTGGATATTGAATTAGCCCATAGAGAGACTAGGTTCGCGCATTGAGCACTATGTATTTCAAAATTTACGTTGAAGTCACCTCATATTACGAAAGATCTATTAAATTCTTTCCAACGACTTGTGAAGATTGTTGCTAAATACCTCTAAATTAGAATCAGATGTATGGTAGAATGCTATAATAATCATCATCCTTAAATGAGACAAGTGAGAGTAATAACCATCGTAACCAATGCTTGCGAGCATCTGCAAGAGGAAAAAACAGTTATCAGGGAAGGTCAACAAAGAATAAATTAGTAGAGAACAACCTGTTATCCATAGATAATTGATATAGCCTGTGCAAAGTCAGGGGATGGTGGGGACTAGTCTCTTCAGTCTAGTGCATTGGCACTCACAGACACAAGATCTATAGAAAACTTTAAAAACTCTAAAAATCTTTTTAAAAAATCGTTAACTGAAACAAAAACTCGAGAACTCAATAACTCGTAAATCCTGGTAACAGAACTTAGAAAAAATGGATACGGAAACTCGGACAAAAAAAACTAAATTAAAAGAAATCCCTGGTAAACAACTACGTGAAACACTACAGTTGTTTATCCAACAAAATACAAAAATGAAAATCAAGCGGATGAGATACCTACGCGTAAATACGATGCGATTATTCGAAATCTTTTAAAAAAATCGAATATCCTTAAAAGCTGCCACTGTGTTTGTTGACAAAGATTACTAAATTTGCGACAAACAAACAAACATGGTTTATACAGAAAGCAAACAAAAATATGTGTCCGGCCGGAGGGAACATAAAAACAACAAGAACACAACGATATCTCCACGACCTATACTAACATAAACATTACAACAAGACTGATTATGAAAAAGGCAAACAGCTGAAGAGGCTATATCAACAAACTTGACTGCCGCATAGTTTGTTAACATACAACAAAGAAAGAAGAAAAAAAAACTGTTATTAACTTTCAGGTGAAGCCATGCGAGTGTGTTTACAAACACAAGCAGTAGAATTTCTTAATGCAATTCTCAGGATCTGAAAAATGAACTAATACAGTTCCTTGTCCGATACTACAACAACGATAATACTGAAATCAACATGTCAGCAAAATTATAATAACCTAATGAACTGGAAGCAAAGGAAACCGGTTACGAAACGGAAATGACAGAGAGGGGGGGGGGGTTAAATTATATAAATCGACAGCAACCGTTCGAATAACTTAACAGCAAGATGCAACAAAGAAATATCACAATGAAAGACAAGAAAAAAAAAAAAAAGATGAGTTGACCATAAATTTTCCATCCTGAACCAGTAGCACCGATTTTGATGAAATTCAAAATTTCCAAAGAGTTCCCCCCAAAAAAATTAAAGTAAAACAAACGAAATACGTTGACGAGAAAACACCTTAAATTTAGGGATAGAGCTTCTCTACGACCCTAATACACACATAGTATTCGATAGGACACAAGTCATGACGAATAACTAGTCCACAAACAAACCAAGTGCGAAATGGGACATACACGTGCTCGAGATAATTCTCTAAGCCGATGCAGAAGAACCTTCAGTATCGAACACTCGCAGAAATCTCCGAGACACAGAAACGGCTACTTGACAAATCTCAACATAGCCCAAATATATTCTTTTCCAAGGATAGTTATTTGTTACGAAGACTCCCTCTTCTAGCAAATAGATACAGAAAACCGACGATGATCAAGGCAAGAAACGTAAACTACTAATCTGCCAAAGATCCATCGACCGCTGAGATCACACAATCAGCAAACCGCACCCTGAAGTGTCTAAGAAAATGAGTCCCTCTTGTATCTAGACCATCTGCCAGAGGCAACACAAAAGTGGAAGAGACAACAAAAACAAAACGCACAGATCCCAATCGTACTGAAAAGAATACACAATCACACTGTTGGTAAGGTATCTTCAAGACAGACCATTACCCTTCAAAACTGCGGGCCAGGAAATGCAACGAAAATGCATTCCTATGCTATATCAACATTCCAGAAGAAAATGACAAATGGTGCTACTAGGGACCAAATGAGTGGTCAGGAGGAGAAGAATAACGCTGAAACAAATTTCGAAAATTTTGGGAACCAAAATACAGTTACTAAGAAGAAAAAAAACAGCATACTTTTACTTAAAAAGAAACTTTCAGTAGGAAGAATTCTGGACGGAAAAACTTCGTAAGAACATTCTAAACTAGATTTGTACTTAAGAACATACGGTTAGCATTGTTGACAACGGAACTTGAAAGAATCCAATAACTTCTAGAAACATGAAGGAAGGAGGAGGGGGTGGGGGTGGGGGAGAGAAGACCATGGTTGAAACAAAGCTTTGCCAACATCCGAACATTTATCATATCTGTCGCATGCAGGCCTTAACGACTGTAACGAGAGAACCAATAACCTTTGAATCTGCGATATCAGCAACAGATGAAAGAGACATTGTTTGTACTCTGTACTGCATTCTTATTGCAACTGAAGAAAGACAATTCTTTGGCCAAGCAGAAACACGATCGTTGAAAAAGAATTGCATTAATTTTCCACAGAAGCTAGAGCTTTAAAAATAACGTGACTGATTCGAATGACAGAACGCACCAGCTGGCTTCCCGTATCTTAGTGAACTTAAAACAAATGCACAAACCTGGTAATTTCCAGACAGCAAAAGAACAAGGAAATTACCAGAAAAAAAAGTAGCTCTAATACAGGGAACAAACGATGAATGCCCTGTCCTCGGGGACGTATCCAGCCTTTCATGTCGTGCAATTTTCTGTCCATGTGTATGAAAGACATTGCCGATTCGGAACTTTGGAGCCCCATAGAGTAGGGGGGAAGGGAACAGAAATAACCAGTGAAGGGGGCAAAGGCCATCTCCACTATTTTCACTTCAGGCGGAGCCTATACAAAACGATAACGAGGAAAAACAGGGATGAATGGAGTAACATCTTCACCTACTTGGCTATAGGTGCAGCACACAAAAAAGAACTAACATGAGTAACTGACAAATTAGGCTGGTATTAGGGATCAAAAACGCTTCTCCATCATCTTGACTTTAGGTGGAGATCCAGAAAACACTAGCAAGGCGGACAGGGATCTAGAAAACCAGCACCTGTACCATCTTGATTTTAGTGGTCCTCTAAAAGAGAGACAAAATTTTAAGGGATTATAGTTCATTGGAAAGAAACTCGTTAGTTTAAAGCAAAGGCTTTACTTAATGATAATAAGTGCTTTTGCCATTCCACTTACCACACAAGCGATGTTCCAGCAGCCAAGCCAACGAGCGAAGAATCAGAGTTCAGAATCGAACCTCAGTCTCTTAGGTGCGAAGAGACTTCATAGTACAGCTTCAAAAGAAAGACATGGCCAACACTAAGATCTTCTATGGCCAGAGCAGCACTTAATGTTCAAGAATACAATTGACGATTTTGAGAGTGCATATCTGACGATGTTCGAAGAATAGAAACAAACCACAGAATGTTCTTGCCAGCTCGCTTCAACAGTTCATCCCTCCTTGATTTCCATCTACATGACGTCACAAAGCACTTCCTAAAGGTACTTTGCATTCCCAAAACTGCAGAAGTGTCAATATATCATTCCCTCGTATGCGAAAGAGTTTCTTCATAGAAGGTTAAGCAGACCATACAGAATTATAACTATTTGTTATACAACTAACTTGCACAAATTGAAATGATGAAACAAGAAGGCGATGACTGGAAGGAGCGAAGATTTGAGAAAGAGGCTGGCTTGGCTGTAAATGACCAAAGTCGAAATGAAATGATGTGCTTCCAAACCTTTCTAAAACCCATATTATCAATAATATATATATATATATACTCTTTTTTGTATCTCTTACTGCTATGAAAAGCATATACATTGTGTGTAATAGGTTTTTAGGTTTATTTACACTTATTTAATCTATTCACCCTGAAGAACACACGAAAACTACTCCCCATGTCCATTCTAGCTCATTTGAAATCACTGTAAGTTTTGCAAATGATTTTCACTTCTCCGCTGCTATGTTCAATTGCATTATAAATATTTCTTCTCGATTCTCTTGCCAATGTTTGAATTGCGTTGAACTTCAGATAGATTTATGAGCACCACCGACTGTTATCGAACTACACCAAATTTCGGCGTATTTTCAAAATATTCCGAGTTGTCACTTTCTTCGTGTTTTCTACATTTATTCAGTCCTTCGTCGTATTTTATTTCACGATTTTACACTTCTAAAATAAAACTAGCAAAACCATGCAGCCTGATCCTGAGATGCCTAAAGGACATAAATAAATTCAGTTTCTACTGCCGCTTAATATTTCATTGCCAGATCTACCACTGATGTATCACTGTGACAACATCGTTTATTCCACAACGAAAACAATATTAGAACGTGAGATAGTAAAATGTAATTATTTCTCAAGATGTGGTAGCAAGATGAGTAAATTCACACGTTATCGCTATTCTGATTGGTCTTACAACTTAACGATGCCAATCTGATTGAAGTATGGTTTATTCCAGCTCGATACGACCATTAGCACGATATATATTAAAATGTAATTATTTGTTAAGATAGCGGCCGGAAGCAGTGTGACGTCACGCGTTATCTGAGTGGTCTCTCTACTTACCTGGTGCATTTTATGACAGATAATAGTTTATTCCACACATCCACTTGGTTTAAATCCAGATGTTTTAATTGCTGTTCATCGCTAGTGTTGATTTTTGAAACTAAGCTCACATATTTTTTCCTCCTGGTTTTTTTTTTTCGTTCCTGGAGCCTCAATAGTACAATCGATTCAGACTGTATAAATTTATCTGACACCATAAATTTCATATCATACGTGTGAGGACAGAGGGCGTGATTTTCGAGAAAATAGCCGAATACACAGACAACTGGGAAGACAATTCTTTTAATGTTATATATATGAAATTTCCATTGTTTACTCTGCATTAATTCCAAAGTACGAGTAACAAATTATTATTTATATTTGTTTATCCTAGTAGTGATGATTCTAGACTCTTACAACAGTTAAGTATACATTCTTTTATATCGAACTGTGGCCGAAACTATCAGTACGTACGTACCATTACATATTTTCAAGTAAGCCCGGAAAAACTTGACGATTACTAGTACTATAACAAAAGAGTAATAACAGTCTCATTAATAAGTATGTTTCATTTATTCTTTCCAGTAGTTGTCGGTATATTTTGCTCGTTGGATATCAGATAACAGATCCCATAACCACATCATTATTCTCTATAACCAGACACTGGTCAAGCTTATTTGGATTCATACAGCTTAGTAGCAATATTTTCTTGCTCAAATTTTATGTAGTCTAATTAGAGACCAGCACGGGCCAAATTTTTCGGCCCGAGCCCAATCCAGCCCGAGCTCGGTAAGCTTTGGAAGGTTTTGGCCCGAACCCGGCCCGATAGGTTTGAAAGATTCTTGGCCCAAGCCCGGCCAGATAAATTTTAAAAAGTTTTGGCTCGAGCCTCAATATATTTGTATCTGGTATAATAATAATAATAATAATAATAATAATAATAATAATAATAATAAT